>VNJR01003023.1:0-11617 GCA_008042585.1 Drosophila punjabiensis | reverse complement strand
GTGTGCTTATGTACGCTGACGATGTTAAACTATGCCTGCAGTATAAGGACAGCTCTGGCCAGTTGGACTTACAATCGGATCTTAGCAATTTTCAGGCATGGTGCCGTGCTAACTTATTACATCTCAACAGCTCCAAGTGCAAACTGATGACATTTTCACGTGTCACTCCCCAGTATGCCACTTATATGCTTAATGATTGCTCTTTGGAAAGAATAACTCTTGTTGATGATCTAGGAGTCCGCCTTGATCCTAAACTTTCCTTCTTTGAACATATTTCCTGCATGTATAACAAATCCAGAGGCGTGCTTGGGTTTATAAAGAGGTGGTCGAAGGAATTCGATTCCCCTTATGTAACTAAGAGTCTTTTCACCTCACTTGTTCGGCCCATTTTGGAATATGGCTCTTGCGTTTGGAGTCCCAGTTTTGGAGTCCATATTAACCGCATTGAGTCCGTCCAAAAAAATTTTTTGCTTTTCGCCCTACGTGGCTTATCCTGGGATGGCGACCTAAGATTACCGTCTTACTCTAGTAGACTTCTATTAATTAACCTTCCTTCGCTAGCTAACCGTAGAACGATGCTTGGCGTCATCTTTCTACATAAGGTCAGCTCAATTTCCATGTACCGCGACTAACATCTAGATCCTATATCCCCTTAGTTATTGGTCACTGTAGGAGGGAGTTTGAAGTGCATGAACCCTTTAGGGTTTTATGAGCAGATTACAACCGCCTCTTTGATTTTATTGATGGAAGTGATAGTCTTCCTAAACCTAAAACCCTATTGCTTGTAGAATTAGCTCGTATGTAGTATGTAGTATCTTAGTAACATATAATTTTCCTCGTACTTTCCTTTACTTTCTTTCTCACGCGTCTATCTAGAACGTGTTTCGTGCCGTACGTCACACGGCTGCGCCCCTCGGTCGGTTGGGCGGGAGGTGGGAATCGTTGGGACTCGCGCGTAAAAAAAAAAAAAAAAATCATTGAAATACCTCTGATTTATCTTCGGCGAAGGGACGCTCCGAATGGACCCGGAAAGGATCGTCGCGATCTAGGAGATTCCCGAACAGAGATTGGTAAAGGAACTGCGCAGCTTCTTGGGAACCGCGGGGTGGTATCTCCGGTTCATAAAGGACTTCGCAGTCATGGCGTCGCCGCTCACGAAAGCTCTGAATAAAGGTAAGAACGCCAGATTAGTGCTAGACGAGGAGGCCAAGAATGCGGTACAGAGGTTAAAGACGGCACTTACCTTCGCCCCGGTTCTGGTGCACGCCGATTTTAATCGCCCGTTCGTCATCCAGTGCGACGCGTCACACCCAGGGGGTGGGAGCCGTGCTGCTCCAGTACGACGAGGACAAGGACGAGCGTCCGATGGCCTCCTTCTCTGCGAAGCTGAATAAGCTTCAGCTGAATTATTCGGTCACAGAGAAGGAGTGCTTGGCAGCAGTACTTGCCACTGAAAAATTTCGGCCGTACGTGGAGCTGATGCCGTTCACGGTGATCACCGACCACAACAGTCTGAAGTGGTTGATGAACATAAAGGACCTCAGTGGACGACTGGCCCGATGGTCCCTCTGGCTGCAGAGGTTCGACTTTTAGATTTCGCACCGGAAAGGAGCCGACAATGTGGTGGCTGATACGTTGTCCAGATGCGTGGAGGAGCTGAAGCTGGATGCCGAAGACGCCGTGGAATTCGCCACGACGGAGTTCTAATCTGCGGAGTACAGGAAGATTCGGGATGTGATATGAGAAAACCAGGCGCGCTTACCGGATGTTCGAGTGGAAGGCAACCGCACACAGATCGGGATAGGGCAGGAGGTGGTGACCGAAAGGCCATTCCATTTCATTTTCAAAAATTGTATATCGATTTTTTGACAAATGTCCACGATCAAAGCGAGGCAAAGCCTGGATATTGGTGGTAGTTGATCACTTTTCGAAGTTTACATTTTTAAAATCAATGAAGGAAGCCATTGCTGCGAACGTCGTCAAGTTTCTGGAACACGAGGCATTCTTCAAGTTCGGCGTATCAGAGGTAATACACTCCGACAATGCAAAGAGTTCACCACGAAGGCGTTTCAGGACTTGGTGGAGGCGTACGAGGTCAAGCACATGCGGACTGCGGTGTATTCTAGAGCTAGGAAAAAATCAAATCAAATCGATGTCAACATCGATTAAATCGATTCCTTCTACTTTGGTCGATGCATCGATTTGTTTTAGAAAGAATCGATAAATCGACGAGTCCATTTTCAAGATAAATTCCACCCCTATGAAGAAGAAGAGGACCGTGAACATAAGGCTAAATTAATTAAAATTTGTAAGTGTTAATGATTAATTATAATAATAGATTTTTAGTTTTTTTTTTTGTGATCCCACTCATTTGATCTCATTCAATTTAATTTAATTTTTCTGGCAATAACCAGAGATTATTTGATTTTGATTATTTTGTTTTTATATTATGAAATATTTTATTTTTTATTTCTTGAGCTTCTGTTTTAAGTAATTTTATTTAAAATAAGTTACTTTATTTAAAATAAAGGTTTTAAATCATTTTATATAAAATAAAGCTTCATTAAATAAGAAATATAATAATTTAATTATATTAAAAAAAAAAAATCGAAATCAATTAATCACTGGTAATTGCCAGAAAAATGTATTTAATTTATTCTGAAAATATTTTTGGTTTATTGTTTCATGAACGATTATGTTACTAAATTTATGTTTTTGTTTATCTCTGAATTTAATTCAAGAAAAATATAAAAAAGTTTTGTTTTCGATTTAATCGATTCAATCGATTTTATTTTCCAAAAAATCGAAAAAAATCTATTCAATGAAAATGAAGCGTTTCTCCCGGAGATCGAATTCGCGATCCGGAATTCGGTTCACGAGGCGACGGGCGTGACCCCGATCTTCGCGGTGTTTGGCTAACACATTGCGAAATGCCGAGACGTGCGGCCAGTTGGAAACAATATGTTCGAACTGGAGGACCTGGCGGGGAAGCCTATTGGCATCTACCATGCCAAAGATCTGCGGTTGTAAGACTGGGACGACACGCTAAAAGAAAGAAAAAAATAATTGTAAAAATAGAACAAAGCAGGACAGACGTGGGTGTGACCTACGTTGGGGTACCCAGGAGCTTGGGGCAAGGGCCAGCCGCCGGTGGTACACCGCGGAGGGGCTAGGTACTTTCATCACAATGCTTCGTTCGGTTTGTTTATGTTGTTATGTTTTGTAGTAGGAATTCTCGCGAATGTTAGCTTCCTCTTCGATCGGCAAATTTTCGCGGCGTGTTGCATTCTGACGGTGATCGATAGCCGCAGGCGAAATAACTATCGCCTGGTATGCGCACCAAAACGAAGTTGGCAGGTCCATAGGAGGGGAAAGTGGAAGATAGGTAGAGTAGAGGGGAAATGTGGAACATATGTGTGGATCGTTAGAGGAGTGCATCCATGCACACCAAGGTAGAAGTTGAGCTATAGCCTTGAAAACGGTTTTCGACCTCGATTGAGAGGGAGGCGAGAAAGTGGGAAAAGGAATCGGCGGGAACGGAGCTCATAAATAGCACAACTTAAAGCCATTTAGGTTAAACCACACAAGAATAACGTGATCCACGGGCGATGAATAGAAAAAGTGTCGGTTTAGTGGCGGAAAATAAAAAAAAAGACCACTATCTCGTTTTCTATGCAAGAAAACTGAATACTTGTTACTCATCATCCAACATATATTTTATTACTCTATTATTTATTTATTTATACAAATATATAATTATCTAATAAATTACTTATTTATTTATTCAATTATTTATTTATATATTTGTCGCATATTATTTTCATAATTCAAATTATAACGATTTTTGTGGGTATACACTTGTTTCATTTCTTATTGCTTCTCCGTTCTTTCGTGCGAGGCAGACACACTGTTTTGTCAACGCAGTCTGGGCGTGAGTATGAGAGGGACGGATATGGATTCGTCAGAACTCACCACTCCTGTGCGTGTGTGTTGTAAGGAAAGGAGGAATAGAAAGTGGAACGACACATATACATTGGTTGCAAAAATTGGGGAATCATGCCACGCGCCAGAAAACGTTTCGCCGAAAGTCCAGTTGAGGACTCAGACAGGGAATCCTCGTCAATAGAAGTGGGATTACCTCCGCCGCCAACCATTGATGCAAATCTTCTAACCATTCTTGAGCAGCAAAATAGTAATTTCGTCGAGTTAATAAAACAAGTACAGTGCTCTCAAAATGAACCAAAAGACGCCAAAGCCATCGTACTGCCAAAGTTCAACCCTGATCGTGCATGATCAAACGCACTGTTCTGGTGTTCAACTGTCGACTACATTTTGTCTGAAAACGAGCTGGTGGGCAGCGCTCTCGTAATGGCCTTCAGCAAATCATTGGAAGGCACCGCATCTCACTGGCTCTCGCAGACATGTTTCCCCGGCATTACCTGGACGCAGTTTCGAGAATTATTTTTGCAATATTTTTCCGGAACTGAGACTTTTACCGCGACTGTTATGAATTTGCTAAACGCACGCCCAAATGAAGGAGAGTGCTTGTCGTTATATGGGAGCAGAATTGTCACCTCATTAATGGCCCGCTGGAAGTCACTTAGCGTCGAGCAGATTGCAGTATCCGTCACGTTGGCACATGCAGCTGGGATAGATAAACGGTTGCGCCGTTTGGTTTTTACAACGGACATCGAAACTCAAAACGAAATGCAACAGGAACTCAAAGCTTTTTCGTTTGACGCTAGACAGAGCCAGCATTCGAGTGACAACGTATCAGCACCACAGGGAAAGAGAAAGAGAAAGCCATGTCTCACATCACGTGTCCCAACTGTGGCAAACCCGGCCACAAGAGGGCAGAATGTCACTTCAACAAAGAGACGACTCAGCGTCAGCAGCCCCGTAATCAACAATCTGGACATACTGGTGGAAGAGATCGATCGTCCTTCATCTGCTATAAATGTGGAAAAGATGGACATGTAGCTACGTTCTGCTCGGATCGTCAGGAGCGCCCGCCGACCAACAGCAACATTAAAAACGTGAACATATGCACCGTACTTGAGACCTTAGGAACATTGCTGCAGTTTGGTGAGTCGTTCCAATTTTGCTTCGACTCCGGAGCCGAGTGCTCACTCATCAAAGAGACGGCATCCCTGAGATTATCAGGGACTAGAATAAACAACGTAGTAACATTAAGGGGTATAGGTGGTAACTCCGTTTGTAGCACTTTACAGATTATGGCAAATGTTTTGATTTGTGAGCGTTCGTTCGAAATCTTGTTTCACGTAGTTTTAGATAATTATATTAAATATGACGCTCTGATTGGTCGCGAAATTTTGAGCCAGAGCATTGGCGTAACAATTACATCAAACGAACTTACTATATTTAATGAAAAGTCTATATTACCTGTCGTAGTCTCCGAATGTACTCCTGACCTGGCTGAGGTTGATACCGATTTGCACGGACCAGATAAAGATAAATTGCTATCAATATTACAGAAGTTCTCAAGTTCAAAGGCGCCCTTATCGTTTAGGTGTGGAAGGAAAAGAAAAGGTTAGAAATTCTATTCAAAAACTGTTAGATGCGAACATAATAAGACCCAGTTCCTCTCCCTTTGCGAGTTCGATGTTACTTGTCCGGAAGAAAAATGGAACAGACCGTCTCTGTGTTGATTATCGGGAGCATAACGCTAATACTGTTTCCGACAAGTACCCATTGCCACTCATATCGGACCAGATAGCTAGGTTGAGTGGTGCTAGGTTTTTCACGTGTATTGATATGGCCAGTGGCTTCCATCAGATCCCAATACATCCAAATTCTATTGAACGGACAGCTTTTGTAACCCCAGAAGGGCAGTACGAATACTTGGCTATGCCCTTTGGACTTAAGAATGCGCGATGTATGTATTCCAAAGGGCTATTAATCTTGCCCTAGGTGATCTGACTTATAAAAATGCCATTGTCTATATGGACGACGTAATGATAGTTGCACGAACTAAGGAAGAAGCTTTTGAGAGAGTACAAATCACCTTACAAACTAGCCGAAGTAGATTTTTCTTTTAACATAAAGAAATGTTCTTTTCTCAAATCTTGTGTCGAATACTTAGGTTTCGAAGTTAGAGCAGGTGAAATTCGACCGAACCCCAGGAAGATACAAGCTCTCATAGACTTACCGCCCCCGCAATCCGTCACCCAACTGAGACAATTTATTGGACTGGTCTCGTACTTTCGGCAGTTTGTACCCAAGTTTTTACAGTTGCTAAAACCTCTCTACCCTCTAACTTCAAAAAGTATGTCATTTTTATGGGAATTAGAGCACGAGCAAATACGACAGCAAGTAATTCCTATCCTGACTAGTGAACCTGTGCTGACTATCTTCGATCCACAATTTCTTATTGAGCTTCATACAGACGCGAGTGCTGATGGCTACGGCGCAATTTTGTTGCATAAAATCGAACACAAGCCACGAGTTATCGAATACTTTAGTAAACGGACCTCGCCAGCGGAATCTCGCTACCATTCGTATGAGCTGGAAACACTTGCCGTTTACAATTCTATTAAGCATTTTCGCCATTACTTACATGGCGAAATTTCACTGTGATTACTGACTGTAATTCGCTAAAGGCCTCTCGCACAAAATCAGAACTTACTCCGATAGTTAATAGGTGGTCGTACATGCAATCTTTTGATTTTGATATTCAGTATAGGCCAGGTGAAAGAATGGCTCACGTAGATTTTCTGTCCCGAAATCCCATATCAAAAGATCGCATCAAGTCAAAAGGTATAGTGGAAAAACATATAAATTTGACAGAAATCACTGACAATTGGTTGTTGGCTGAGCAGCAACGCGACAAAGAAACGTCATCTATTATTTCTTAATTGCGTAACGATGATCTTTCTGACGATTTGGCCAAAACGTATGAATTAAGAGCAGGAACACTGTATAGGAAAATTCAAAGAAATGGAAAAACACGTTGTCTCCCCATCATTCCAAAGCCGTTTAGGTGGTCCGCCGTAAATAATGTGCACGGGTCCATTATGCACCTTGGTTGGGAGAAAACTCTTGATAAAATGTACGAATACTATTGGTTTGACAAGATGTTTAAGTATGTTCGCAAATTTGTCGACAACTGTATTACATGCAGACTGTCAAATCCCCCATCTGGCAAGGTACAAGCCGAATTGCATTCCATACCGAAGATCGGTATCCCGTGGCATACGATCCACATGGACATCACAGGGAAGCTTAGTGGTAAAAATGATCAGAAGGAATATATAATCGTGGCAATAGACGCGTTCACAAAGTTTGTTTTCTTGTCACATACAGTGAGGCTAGATACAGAGAGCTGTATTAGAGCATTAAAATCGCTAATATCAATGTTCGGTGTCCCTTCACGTGTAATTGCAGATCAAGGACGTAGTTTTTCTAGTTCAGCATTCCGTGATTTCTGCTCTGTACAAAAACTAAATTTGCATTTGATCGCCACGGGAGCTTGTCGGGCCAATGGCCAAGTAGAGCGTGTTATGAGTACCCTAAAGTCCATGCTAACGGCGGTCAAAACAGGTCAGGGGTCATGGCAGGATGCTTTATGTGAATAACAACTGGCTCTTAATTGTACGCACAATAGAGTGACTAAGGTTAGCCCTTTAGAAATGCTTATTGGCATAGAAGCACGGCCATTAGGTCTCGTACCTGTAGTTGAAAAAGAAAATGTTGTTGATGTTGACAAAGTTAGAGAAATGGCAAAGCAAAACATGAAAAGAAATGCTCACTACGATAAGATTAGATTTGATAAAGCTAAGGCTACTATAATAAGACATAAGGTCGGTGACTACGTATTACTCAAGAACGAAGAGCGTCATCAGACAAAACTAGACCCCAAGTTTAGAGGACCGTTTATAGTGGCCAAACAATTAGAGGCGGATCGGTATAAACTTAAGGCATTAAATAATAATAGAACATATAAATATTCTCACGAATTTTTGAGACGTATGCCTGCGAAGGGGATTACCACAGAGTTGGATGATGAGTTCGATGATGAAGAAGTCATAGAGTTGAATGATGAAGGTGGCGATGAAGATGCCACGGAAGCCGGTGAGGGCTGTGAATGATTTTGGAATGAAATGAAATTCTGGAAATTATTGGTGGATTGTTATTTGGCCGGCTTATAAACTAAAACTGCGAGCTATTTTTGATGGCCGGTTTGTCTAGCTATAAGCTGTGGGCTAAATCAACTCATTTATTGGCTGGCCGGTTATCTTGTGGATGACTGTGTGCTAGTAGTTGGCATAATTTTGTAAATGAATGAAGAATTTGAAATATGAAAGAAATAGCTGATCAATTGTAATTGTTTGAATTTAAGTTGGTGGTAATCCGGATCTCATGGCAAAAGTTGTAAGAGTAAGAGAAAGAAGAAGAGAAAACTTTGAAATAATTTTGTTCGATTTTGATTTAAGAAAATGAAATGAAAAAAAAAGAATGTATTTTGCGAAACCAGCTTGAACTTGAATCTGTTTAGAAAATAAGAGAATGAATTTTGTATAACCGTTAAGTTGTAGACTCACGAGGACGTGAGGTAGGTCAGGAAGGCCGTGTGGCAGATTATTTTGATAATTCAAATTATAACGATTTTTGTGGGTATAAACTTGTTTCATTTCTTATTGCTTCTCCGTTCTTTCGTGCGAGGCAGACACACTGTTTTGTCAACGCAGTCTGGGCGTGAGTATGAGAGGGATGGATATGGATTCGTCAGAACTCACCACACCTGTGCGTGTGTGTTGTAAGGAAAGGAGGAATAGAAAGTGGAACGACACAGAAAGTTGGAATGTCGGACGAATTGGTTGCAAAAATTGAGGAATCATGCCACGCGCCAGAAAACGTTTCGCCGAAAGTCCAGTTGAGGACTCAAACAGGGAATCCTCGTCATATTTATTTGACTCGCGTATGGTATTAAATGTTCCCCTTCGTCGTCTTTTTGGGTAAGCACGGCACCTAGCCTTTGTAGGATGAACGTTTTTGTGAAGTCTGTAACATATAACGAAGGGTTTGGGACAAGCAGATGTAGGGAGTCAGCGACTGTGGAAATGTACGCGCGGTTCTGGCTCAAAATTAGTTCGGTAGTTGGGAGTGGGAAGGGGAGAAAAGAACTGATCTCACAATGCTCTTTATACAAACAATAATTATTTACCTCGCGTACATTGGTTGAGGGAAAGGAGAGGAACAGAAAGAAAAAAGGAAGAGAAAGATATGGCACTGGAAAACTAAACAGGGAAGCTGTGATGGTATTTCAGCTCCCTTTGACCCCACCCTACCATGATCTACAGCTACAGCCAAGTGAAATTATCCTATTTCAGGAAACGGGTCCTTCGGGTTTTAGTA
Organism: Drosophila punjabiensis; assembly: GCA_008042585.1. NCBI lineage: Eukaryota > Metazoa > Arthropoda > Insecta > Diptera > Drosophilidae > Drosophila > Drosophila punjabiensis. Next base: position 2,242 of record VNJR01003023.1, on the reverse strand, counting down.
CTGTTTACAATAAAAAGATTAATTTGACTTCCAACATAATTACAAATTTATTTCTATTTCTTCATAATTTTTCCTATAATAATAACTCTTAAATAGGAAATAAAACAAAATTAAAACTAACAACATTACGTATTTTTAAGTTTATCCTTATTGGCTAGGTATTTAAACGAAAAAGAAATATTCGAAAAACACAGCTGTCAAAAGAAGAGGATTAGTTAAATATATATATGTAAATAGGGTATAAAATGAAAAGGGTATTGTTTATTTCATTCAAATTATAACTTGTAACTTATTTTAACAAAGATTGTTTTGTGCGAAACGTGTGTGATCGAAACGAGATTCTGGCGGCGACTTCTGCAAAGAGTTGCCAGACCTTTTCCTCTGCAATGGATAACTTTCTTATTTATTACGTTTTATGAAGGAAGTCTGACACTAATCGGTGTGGCCGCTTCTGGTAACTCTAGCTATTTCACCAATCCTTCCAAATCCCACATGTATACACTGCCAGAAGATAGTCTGGGAAAAATAGCAAACTGAAATTTTAAATTTAAATTTAATTTTAATAATAATGCTGGATAATCATAACATACAACATTTTTATTAATTAATTCCGAAAAAATGAAAATTAAATTATTATTAATTATATTCACAAAAATTCTTCTCTCAGTGTACTGTGTAGAACTGCATTAACGTTATCTGATAAGCTTTATGCGTTATTTTCACATTTTTTTATGTTTTTTTTTTGTTTAACTTCACTTTTAATTTTCCCGCAGGTTTTCGACATTTCTTTCTTCACTTTGGCAATACACTTTACGGGAATTTTAGAAAATGCAAAACAAATTATTTTAATAAATGAAAATATGAATAAGAACAAGAAAAACTAACCTAATTATTTAACGACTAACTTAACTAAGGCATATTGCAGCGCTTTATAGCTACATTTCCGGCTGAGCCTGATTTGGGTTGGGTTTATATGACTCTAGCCGGGTTTTGAAAAGTTTTGTTTAAGATATGGTTATTGTTGTTTCATCACGTGTGCACTTGCGGATGTTGGGATCGACTGAGGCCTTAACAAAAATATAAAATGGGTTTTTCACTCGGCTCTACATCGGGTCTCCTCGTGACCAAATTCAAACACTATAAGTTATCCGATGCTCTCTTCTCTCTTGCTATTTGCATGGGCTTTGTTAAGCTAGATCAAAAAAAAAAGGCCGCTGCCTTGAGGAGTCTCGCTGCCTTTGAGTTGGAGGCGCTTCAAGAACGTGAGTCCTCTAATTCGGGCCATCTAATATGGGTTGTGGGCCACCGAATTTTGCCGGAAAAATTGCTACTGCTTTTGGTGCTAAGGGCACCAATATAAATTCTTTGGGGGTTTTTATTCGTCTTTTCGGTTTGATGAATTGCGTATTTTAAAATACTGTTTATATTTCTCTTTGCACTGATTTAATGATTTATTAAGTGCTGCGAAAACTCTAAGGCTGAACCTATGCTCTCCAGAACACGTCCGTTGCTTTCGGTGGTCAGATCGAAAAAAATGGAACTAAGTTCGTTCCGGAAACCTGGAGCTCGTGTCTTTTTGACATTAGTCCTTTCTATTATCGAGAGCAACCCTAGATCTTCCCGCTATCTCCTGAGTATCGCTACTCGAAGCATTATGCTACGCCAAAAGTAGGTTACAAACAATTCGGGGAACATTTATGCTGTTCGCCGATCGTAACATAATTTAAACTTCAGTCTCGACTTGTAGGCTAAGGGTCAATTAATGCATACCCAAGCGCAACTACAAATCCCCCCCCACCAAACTCACAGTTGGGGTGAATTTTAACAACAAGTGTGAGCACATTTGGGAGAGCATTTTGTTTAAGATCCTTTCCATGACACATGCCTACTTAACGACCTTGTAAATCGTCAATCTCATAGAAGTTCTTGGACTTGAACAGGTCGAGAAGGATGGCTATGAAACTTGGGCATGGATTGCAAAAAATCAATCTCGTGTCTGAACAACTTTCCGCAGCTGAGCGATAGTCGAAATCGGAACGTATAGAATCTCATGCTGAATAACTGACAATAAGTACGCCCTCAGTACTTCTAATATCGAAGATTCGGACAACGGTTCTACTAGCTTATTATCCTGTAGACTGTTAAAGGACTCGTTAGGCCTTTGCTTTCGCTGTGACATGGCTGCACGAATCTCTAAATCGCTTCTGATATCTTTAAACTGGGCACGCAGAGCTAGTTTTAA
>VNJR01003021.1:0-13541 GCA_008042585.1 Drosophila punjabiensis | reverse complement strand
TCCGTACAAGTCGTACATTGCCCTGTTCGTTTGCTTTGCGTCCAAAGCGGTTCACTTAGAAATTGTTTCAGATCTAAGCACTGACTCCTTTTTATTGGCTCTTCAAAGGTTTATTGGTCGCCGAGAATGTCCCCAAACAATACATTGCGACAACGCGACGAACTTCGTCGGAGCAAGTCGCCACTTCCTGGCTCTTCGCGAAAAGATCGAGAAGCAGGCAGACGCGATTCGCGAATTCGCATCAAGAAGCGGATGCGAATTTGCGTTCACACCGCCTCGGGCTCCGCACATGGGCGGGCTATGGGAGGCAGGTGTCAAAACTGCCAAGCACCTACTCCTACGAGCGGTGGGCAGCGCGCTCCTCAACGCGGAAGAGCTAGGGACAGTGCTCGTCGGGATCGAGGCAGCGATGAACTCGCGGCCTCTCGGAGCAATAAGCCAAGACCCAAGCGACGGAGAGGCGCTAACTCCCGAGCACCTGCTGACAGGCGGGCCGCTCCTCGCAGCACCAGCACTCCGGACCCCGGACCAGGCGGGTCTCAGTTGCTTGCGTCGATGGCGGCTTGTCTCGTCAGTCAGGCAAATGTTCTGGCGGCGATGGTCCCGGGAGTATGTCCTGGGCCTACAAATCAGGGGCAAGTGGCACCTACAGGAGGAGAACGTCAAGGAGGGACAGCTCGTCGTCGTCGCAGAAGACAATCTTCCGCCTCAACAGTGGCTCCTGGGAAGGATTGTGACGACCCACGCAGGAGAGGACGGCATGGTCAGGGTCGTCGATATTAGGAGGACCGATGGAGCCGTTTTTCGGAAAGCGGTCCACAAGGTGGCGCCACTACCAGTGGTTTAAAGCCGTGCAGGCTTTCAACGGGGCCGGTGTTGGCTCGTTTGAGTTTTATTTTGAATTTGTTCTTTTTGTTATTATGAAGTCTAGTGTAAGTTAGTGTAGGGCGAAGGCGGGAGCACAATAAAGCTCTCTGTCGCTCATTGCGAATTCGCCCCGCCTTCGCCAACCGTCGTCAAGCTAGGCTTTAAGGTCTCTTGTGTGAAATATAAGAATTGTCGAAAAATTGAAATCATATCGAGCGCACGTCTTTCGTTTTCGTCTTGCTGAATAAAAACAATTTCTTGCCACCAAATTTGTTTTCGGTTTTTAAGTTCTAAAAAACTATTTAGAAATTTCAATGGAAATAGTATCTGAACTGATTCAACAAGGCCTTCGCATATCAAGGTGACCATACCCAAGACCTATTGTCTAGAATTGTTTGAACACGAGAGACATAAAAAAGTTTAGTGGTATAGGGATCACTTAACTTCTTTGACCAGCGCTTAACAAAGGCGAAACCCCTTTGAACCCTTAAAGCAACTTTTTGAGTTCGGTTCGATAAATAAGTAGCGATCCAATTAATCAACGAAACCGTAAAGCCAAAGAGTTTTGAATTAAAACGCGTTTCTTAGGGCAGCAAAAAACTCAGGAAGGTTTATGGAAGTAGACCTGTTCTTATAGAGCGATACTGAGAACATTAATGAGCTATGAATTGGCGTTGAAGCTGAACAGTAAGTAAAAGTTCAAATAATTTGGGAATCGCACTAAGCTTTGCAATTTCTCTGTAGTTTTTGATGTTGGATTTACTACCCTTTTTCTGAAAGGGAATTATGAAGGATTCCTTCCAACATTCAGGAAAAAATTAAAATTGAAGGGATAACTGATACAGCTTGGACAGTGGCCTATATAGAGCACCAGCACAGATTCTCAGAACACAGCTGGGTACCAGATCTGGACCGGAGCAAAAGGAAGGCTTGAGTGTTTTGAGGTTCTGAAGAACATCATCATCACTGATCGTGGGCATGAAAATGCAATTGGAGTGCGGAAGAGAATATGGGTACGATGAGGTAGTTGACCGGTCGAAACTAATAGATCAGTACGATGATTGAAAAAGTTTAGCAAATAGTGTTGGGATGAAAACAGGATGGAAGATTTGAGATTTTCGTTTAGAATTGACAAACGAGTAAAATTGCTTATGGTTCGCCTGGAACTCGTTTCTACACCGATTCAGGTAAATAATGTAGCACTCAGAATTATGTGTAAAAAAATTATGCTGTTTAATATCTATCACGGTCGACTTGCAGCCCGGTTCTACTAAACTTTTTAAAAAGTCTACACTTCACATTTTCAAGCTGGAAAGTCGACGATAAAACCAGGGAAGCTTATGCGAGACGTCAGAAGGTGAAAACGATGGAACATACATGTCAAAACCAGAGCATATAATGTCATAGAAACGGTCAAAAGTGTTTACGGGATCGTCAATAGGAGACTCCAAAAAAAAACCAATTGACCGAAGATAAATAAGCAGAGAAATTAGCTTTACGGAAACAGAGTAAAGTTGTTGGCTCAGCTTAAGAGCAAGACATTAATGGAGTCGATCCTTCTAAAATTATCTCCAGAGTGGGATGAGGAACGTCTTCGGGGCTGGAGAGATAATCAATTTTAGAAATGGAGGCATTAGCAAACTTCGAGTCAGGTGAGGGCATCCAAGATATGGACGGTTGGTTGAAATGGTTGAAATGTCAAAATGTTCTCACAATAAAATTAGTTTGCTTATGTTTTTGCAATTAGTTACTAAAATTAAACTGCACAAAGGCTCTAACAAAGAAAAACAAGTTCTTGCAGAAAAATAAACATAAATTATTTTTTTTGTGGATTTATAGGTTTGAAATGTTGTTTTAAGACTTCCACTTAGATAAATTTTGGAATATTTCGATGAGAACTCAAGAATTGCAAATTTATATGATGTGACTGATGTGCGGCTCTTATTAAATCGTTGTAACCGTTGTCGCATTACAATAATATTCCAAGCAAAATAACACATAAAGTTGTCTCTTTCAAATGGTTGATTGTTGAATGATAATGAATGATGAATTATTCAATTAATTACCGAAAAAACTACAGAAACTCGCTTTTGAGAAAAGTAACATTGAAAAGGATGCACATTTATCAGACCCAGAGGGCATGAAGTTAAAGAGAATGTTATGTTCGTTTGAATAAGGTCCAGAATAAAGGCAAAACACCTGTTGGCGATGTGTCCCACCTTCCAGCATTTAAAGCACTTCGGCCGGGAATCCACTTCCTTAATCGGGCATTTGCACCACCCGGTCTTCACCTTGCCCAATTTCTTGAGCAGGATCGCCTGGCTGTTCAGTACTAAGACCGTCGCAGTTTGTATCTTGTATATCAACAGGAACAGAATCTGGATATGGGGTCAGGATCATCGCACATCTCTCACTCCGCTGGCGCTGGGCACGCCACTTGCTGTTCTAGCGTGCTGTTCTCCGTTCTCATCTCTCCGACGAGGTGACCTTCGAAGGACTCCTCGAGTGACTGGCAGCCCTGATTTCTAGACTCCTTAATGACAGGGTCCACTCCTCGTTTTCTGCTCGTTAAGCTTCGTGAGCAGGTCGTCTAGGATGGTCCCCATCTCCTCAATAAGGGGGGCGGGAGCCTTGACCCTTTTGGTCGGGTGCGCAGGGCCTGAAGGGCTAGGAGAGTCCCTAGTCCTTTTCGGGGTAGCGGAGCCTGGATCGATCTCGCTTTCTCTGGGGTTCAGGGCAGACTTCGGTACGAGGGCGGGCCGCCTTCCGAGGTTGTACGTTGGTTTAGAGTTTTTTCGAAAAGCTATAAGCTCAGTTATAAACCTGTCAGTTGTCGCTATTAATGGGTCGTCGGCCAAGTGGGCCGCCGGCGCTGCAATGTTTGGTGGAATAAGGGACATACGGGTGCACTTACGGAGTCCCTCGTTGGTCGAGAGTTTCCCCACGACTAAGCAGGTGAGAGTTTTACCGCTCCTGCTCGGTCGCCAGGGCCCCGTTTTATGGTGTACCGAAGGGCGGTGGGATTGGCAATTGGTCAGCTCCTTGTTCTTTACCACCCTTTTATCACTTGTGCGAGCCATGGAATCGGGGTCCAAGCCAAGTTCCACCAACTCATGCCAAGGAAAAGGAGCAGCAGGCTGAAAAGTATGCTATCTCCTGCCTTCCGAGATCACAAGTGCGTGTCGTGACATCTAGCTTCCGTCAGTAGCGAAAACTTGGCGCGACCTCGACAGCGCCACCTGCCGGTCGATTCAAGGAGCCACCGAATGGGAACTGGGAGCTGCCAGATCGGTGGGATTCGCGCGTAGGGCCTTGCCACAACCCACCCACAACCATACTCGATGACTTCCAATCGGTCTAGCGTCTGGTGCTTCAGATGTGACGATATGGGACATTTCGCATCCGTTTGTTTCTTTAGGAAAGTGGGAAGTAAAGGATGTATAAAAAGCTTCTGTTTGGAAGCTTCCCCGTTTGGCGTAATAGAGGCATCCGGCGAATCTATTCCATTTTGCTTTAACCTGGTTGCAGGATGTTCGTTAGTAAAGGAGAGCGTCGCAAAATAAAGATTAATAAATAAAAGTTGTAAAGCGTAATAGAATAAATATTAATGCAATTTATAACACTCAAACAGTTTTATGGAAAATAAATTTAGAACAGTACTGTTGAGATATTGTTAAATGTAGAGTTATATGAAATTAAGTTAATGTCACCTTTTGCGTGTAAGTCAAGTTTGCGCAACAGTTTGTAGTCATGACCGTGGGATATTATGTGTTGACCGAAAACAAAATGATAAGGCGATATACCGCTGGATTGGTGAATCGAGTTACGAAGTGAACAATTTATGCTACTGAGGAAAACGTCCCATTCGCGTTGGTTGATTGTCGAGCATAGGCACCAGTAAACAAATGAGGAACGCCATATTTCAAAGGAAAGTCAGAAAAATCACGGCGTTTAAATTGAGTTCCATTGTCACTCACGACTTTTTCGGGTACACCAAAGCTTGAAAAGATTTAATCCCCCAATATATCAATGATCACTCTAGTGATGAACATTTTCCCTGCTTTTAAAAAGATAATTAAGATACCGATGTTGCCGGAAGAAAAAGTCGTTGGAAAAATCTCTCGCTTTGCCCTTGTGCTCCTATTGATGGTTTTAAAGAACGGTTGGGATATTTAGTGGTCTGGCACGTTACACATCTTAATTGCCAGAACTACGAACATGCATTCGAGCTCATTAACTGTATAGTTATGTTGGGCTTTATTCAGCTTCTTAGACATGAACACTTAGGACGTTTGAAACCGGAATCATCACATTGATCTAAAAGTGCACTCACACCGTGTAGTGAAGCTGCAAATTACATAATTGGGGTGTACGAGAAAAGGAGTGGAGCATAACTTGGCTTTGTTATTATCGAAAGCTACTTAGGCCTGATAAATCCAACTTAGGGTTTAGCTACGTAATAATTCTGTAAGACGGAAAATAACTGTGGAATAGTTAGATATGAAGCGCTGGTACCAATGAATGCATGCCAAGAAGTCTTCTCTACTGTTTTTGGGTCTTCAAAACCTGGCTTTACTTGTAGTGTGCCTTCGCCAACAAGGTAGCCAAGGTGACTACCTTCTACCATTCATAATATTTGTAGTTACCAAGGTTTGCTACTAGGAAACTTAATGGGGATGGCCCAAAAGTAGGCAATATTGGCAATAGGTTCGATCCTATTATTAAAACAACAACAAAAAAAGAGTTACAAATAGAGGTCGCTGCAAGGTTAGATAGTGGTAAGAGAACTATAGAGTTATGAGCTAGTCGCTCTCAGACTCGATTTAAAATGGAGTCCGCTTACAAAGTTCTTAGCGGCAAGGGACTCGGTTGACTTGTCGGCGAGCGCTAGTTCTTTTCCATTTGGAGCATCGAAGCGAGCGGTTGGATTGTGCCAGGAAGGAAACTCTAATTTTTGTTATCCCAAGAAATATAAATTTTTTTTCTATTATCTGGAGGTTGCCGGCTGAAACTTTAAATTATTATTTGAAAACCAATACCAGCTATCTGTTAGATACATGGGTGAGTGTCATCAATATATAAGTACCAAAAGAACATATGGTAATTTGTGGATCGTAGCTCCAGCCAAATTGTCACCGGGAGCTACTGTAAGCGGCCAGCTGGGATCGACGACCTTATCAAACCCCCTTGATCGCCGCTAAATAGCTGAAAAGCAGTCCCGTCTCTCTCGGCAATTTTGTTGGTGCATTACGCACCCTATGGTAGTGGGATAGCAGTTCTGTTAACTTCATCGGACCAAACGGACGCGAGAGCGTAATTGCGGCGGGCGAATCGAGGAAAACCGGCGAAACTTGGAAGAAAAGCGTCGGAAAAAACGCTCGTGGAAGTGACAGACGAGCGGCCAAGTCGAAGGAAAGCTGCGCGAGTGTCGCCACTGGAAAAGGAGTGCGGAAAAACAGACGGAAGAGCCCTACATGGAGGCCTAAGCTATCTTCGGAATTTCTAATACTTGCTTGCTAACCCCCTAACTACGTGCTGCATCTTCCACGGAAAGATTGTAGACTGTTAGTAGGAATCATCACAGGTCACTGCCTCACAGCGACGCATGCCGTCAAGCTGGGCATCACCGATAACGACAAATGCCGGAAGTGTGATGAATTTGGGGCAACCGAAACCCTGGAGCCTTCTGCAAATGTCCGGCTCTAACAAGGTCAAGAGTACGACATCTAGGCACTCCGTCTCTGGCGTCACTGGAAGATGCCTCCAAGAGAAAGCCAGGCGAACTACTTGCCTTCGCTAAAGCCACCTCGATCCTCAAGGACTTCGAAACCCGCAGCAACAATCCATAGGTCCACCCCCAGAACAACCCGGGCAACTAAGGGCCATACTGGCCTATGCTTGGCCCCACGAGGGCCGCCCGATTAACCTAACCTAACCTAACCTTGCTAACCCCCTTCTCGCTCATTGCTAATTGCTAAAACTTGCGAAAAAGAAGAGAAAACAAAAATAAAGTCTTCGGGAGGCTTAGTTTAATTAGTTTTTATTTAGTTTTTCTTATATTTTTATGTGAACGTGGAAACAAATTCCTAAAAGAATCCGTTAGAGGCAAAAGTGTGAAACAAAAGATGTGAGAAGTACCGCAAAAGTCCATCTCATCTCTTCTCTCTTCTTACTCGTTCGCTGATCGGTGCCAGCTACACCGTAAACTAAAGGCAAAGAAATATTGAAGTTAACAATGCCGAAAATAAAAATTAAATTAGAAAAATAAACAGAAAAAAATAAGAGAGATATGGTTAACACGGGTGAAGGAATTAATTAGCAATTGAGAAGGTTTTATTTTTATTTATTTTTTTTGGTGTTTAAAATAATTTTTTTTTTTCAGTGAGAACTAAGAACCGCAACGAGGAAAACGCTTTCGACGTTGGGATCCGCCGCAAAAATCATGGTGTAAGAGCGAGTGAAACACAACCTTCTTTCTTTTAAATTTCCTTTATTTGGTTATTCTGTCTTTGTTGTCCAAACCGATTTCTGCGGGTTTGTTGACGAGTGTAGTTGCCCTTGAATTTTGGTTGAGAAGAAGAAGCGACATTAGGCACACATACAATTGAAATGCAGTTAAACAGCGGGTAGTGAGAGAGGAGAGCGAGTAGTCGAATGGAATCCACACTTTGACAGTTGATCTTTGTTTACCTTTTTGCGTTTGGTCTCTCTCAGCGGCATTTGTTTACGATTTGTTTCCCTTTAAGCTGCTGATATTGAAATATGAATTTTTAAGAAAAATAATGAAGTTTAATGGTAAATGAAATAACTTATGGAATTTTAACCTTATAATCCCCGTGTCTGTATATATATGTAAGGCTTGTTCGTAATATTAGTATTTTATTCGTAAGATTAGTCGAATTGTAAGGCGAGACTGGATTCTATAATTATTATATGGATTGTTTACTTTAAATTACGGTTATCATCGGTCTTGTCTTCTTTTAATTTTGTATTGGTAGAAATAAAATAAGTTAATAATGAATTGCTAAACCTTTTCTCATTGGGATCATGCAGGAACCAAAACCACAGGGAATAAGTAATTTATCGCAGCCGTAACCATAGGGATCCCTGATTAGCATGTCGCCAGGAGGCGAGGGATCAAGGGAGGGTGGGCGTAACGAGTACCTATTGACATCTTGCTGCTGTACTTGCGATGTTTGTTCCAAATGAAAGTAAGCCCAGTCCATTATCGTAGTTGTTTTTCCGTAATGTCCGTCCCCTAACCCGTCATATAGCACGTGAAATTAAGGATTGTTTATTATTGTCTGACCATGTAGGTAGCTCTGTGGACTTCCCACTTCCAAATACCGACCAAGCTAGAGCCGGACACCTCATGTGCTCTCACAGTAGCGACCGCCCTCCATCATTCGTCCTAGCTGCACTTATCCTAGGTGATATACTACATATTACTATTTTCAGGCGGAATATAATTTTCTAGACATTTATTGTCAATCCAACTTCACGCAATTGTGTAGCTACTTCGGACTATGCAAAAGATGGTCTTCGAAATTGTTTGACAAAACAAGCAAATCGTCAATAGGCTAATATAGTCGGTAGACTAATATATACGATTTCAATTCATAGAGTATGACCAGGTCCATCAAACGACACATTGTTTGTGGAGCGTTTGTCAATTGATCAAGCTGTCGCTTTGGGACGATGAATGCAATTTTGGCACGCCATTCTTAATCCGGACAGATCTGCCAAAGGAATCTTTGAGGTCAATTTTGGAAATGCAATGTTTGGGCGGAAGGCGACTTAGCAGTCCATCCATTATAGGAATGGCGTATGCGTCGTTCACAGTGACTACATTTAACTGGAGAAGAACTGAAAGTAACTGAAGAAGACCAACGCGATGAAGGAACCTCTTCAATGACATTCATTTTAATCATTCGATCGATTTTTAAACACAAATGTTTTCGTCGTAAAATTTAAGTCAAATCAAGAAAATTTCATGGCGTCGACGGGTGGACAAGAATTATTATAATTAATAAATGGCAACAAAATAAAAAATTACAGTGACACAAACACATTAAAAGTGCAATTAAAAACTGTTTTTTTCTGCGCTTAAAGTTATTTGTGCAAAATACGAATAATTGTTGCCCGCGGCGCGCTATTGTGCTAATAAACAATATTCGTGTCGGTCGCGAAACGTTTCTCCTGTGTCAAATTACAGCAATCACCGAGGGATCACACCAAAGGAAAGTGGCTGTTGGTAGCGTATATATAAATACCACAATTAGGAGAAAGAGGTAGTTGTGCAAAAAATTGATAGCTCGAGTTAGAGACAAATTAAATATTTGTTTATTGTTTGTGCTGAAAAATTGCACCTCGCTTTTAATACTTGGCACGTGGAGAGCCCCTATCTGCTAGGTCAGTTCAATTTCCACGTACCGCGACTAACATCTAGATCCTATAACCCCTTAGTTATTGGTCACTGTAGGAGGGAGTTTGAAGTGCATGAACCCTTTATGGTTTTATGCGCAGATTACAACCGCCTCTTTGATTTTATTGATGGAAGTGATAGTCTTCCTAAACTTAAAACAATATTGCTTGTAGAATTAGCTCGTATGTAGTATGTAGTATCTTAGTAACATATATTTCCTCGTGCTCTCCTTTATATTCTTTCTCACGCGTCTATCTAGAACGCGTTTCGTGCCGTACGTCACACGGCTGCGCCCCTCGGCCGGTTGGGCGGGAGGTGGGAATCGTTGGGACTCGCGCGTATAAAAATGATTATTGTCGTTTTGTTATTTTTGCCACCGCCGCTGTGCCTTTGTGCCATTTTAACGAAATGAGAGTAATTTGTGAATTTTTACCTCTTTTTCATTCAGTTGTTCTGTTCTGTTCTGTTGTCTGAGTTTTCTTTATTATTGTTTTCTTTATTTAAAAATTTGTTTTTTTTTTCTTTTGCGTTGCCCGACCAACAAAAGGCGAACCAATTTGACTATAAGCAGCCCAACATTAAAACCGTCGCCATCCCGCTCAAATCAAACATGGACCATAGGAGCAGGGAGCTGGAAGAACGGAGCTGGAAACTGGGAGGACTAAGACCACCATGAACTCCAGGGGACATAACTGACCTGAGCCTAACCGTTGGAAGAACGCTGACTCCTGGAGTCGATGTGTTGTTTCTGCCTAATGCAACCATAATAGGGCTGATTAAGGACCCCTTTCTCGGCTTGGAAGAAGGAACAGGAGCTTGTTTTTGGTCACAAAAGAAATATATATAGTACATCGAAAAAAAAAAATTCTCCATAAAATCCCTTTTTGGATGTAAGCCCAAATACTAATTAGGTTTAAGTAAATCTCTTGCCAAAAAAATAAAGTCAAATTATCATTAAGGAAATCTACTAACTTATTTGTTTTCTAAATTTAAAGATTTTCACTAGGATTAAATTTATTTATGTAAACACAAAACTGTTAAGGAAAGTCTTATATATAAAAATATATATAAATATATTTTCTATTATCTTAACATACATATATTATTTATTTTATTTATAAATAAAGTCATGTCGTTTTTTTTTCAATATTTTCAAATATGATTTTTTTATATCAGGTCTTATAACACAGTGCGACACGATTTTTGCGTTCTGAATGAACGAACACTTTTCTTATAGATTTTTGCACGCTGAATCCGAATCTATAAGCAGAATTTGTCTATCACGTCAGGTTTTCGCAAAAAAAGTTGCGAAAAATACTGTTTTTAGCCTACTTCAGAGTGGTATAACTTTTAAACAGAAGGTGCTAGAAACTTCGTTCTTCTCGGAAAATACGGCGAAATACTTCTAGAATGATGTCCATGTGGTCATTTGTTGAACGCATTTTAAATCGATTAATTATATGCGCGCCTTATCGCTGCAGTAACGCCCGATTAAGCGCGCGCGCCCGCGCGCTATTCAATAGCATATAGTTAATCGATTTGGAATGCGTTTAACGAATGACCATATAGAGATTCAGATTCAGATTCGGATTCAGCGTGCGAAAATCAATAAGAAAGGTGTTCATTCATCCAGAACGCACAAAAAAAGTCGAATTTTGTCGCACTGTGTAATTAATCAATTATCTATTGGCCGTTTTGTTCGACCACTAATGACCATATCACCATATCACCAGCTACATAATTCCGCGCTCGAAGAACTTGTGGTCTTTTCCAGCAAAGAATCGAGAAAAGTGGTTTTCGACAGCCTCATCTGAATCAAAGTTTTTACCATTTAGAGAGTTTTGAAGAGAGCGAAACAAATGGTAATCTGAAGGTGTGTTATGGCCACTCGAAGTAATCGATTAGAGATAGGCGGTGCCTGTCGATATACCGCTTGGCAACCTAGCGATATCGGACAGGGATGCCACCCCGTTCCGAAGAGGGGAGATTATCCGAGCTGCAACTAGGTTCTTGACCCGGAATGGCTTGGAGCTGGAACAACGGGGTTCGCGCCAAGAAAAAGAGAGAGAGAAAGGGAAGGAAAAGCGAAGAAGTAGAGATAGGAGATTATAATCGAGTGAGCGGGAACTAGAAGTGCGGTGCATATAGCCGAAGTAACTTGAAAATTTCGCGGGTGCCCGTTAAGAGAAAAAAATTTATACCAAATAAAACGAAGATAAAGAATTCTTAAAGCGGTGTTAAAGTGAGTCTTCCTACCACCGACCCAGGAACAATAGCGGCCAGCGAGGACGGGAAGCCGGATCGGGAAAACCCAGAGGTGAGTCGTCGTGGTCCGGAGATGAAGCCTTCACCCAATGGCTCTCGTTTCCAGGCTCGACCAGACCCAGTCCTCGCAGGACGAGATTGGCCAGGTCATTAGACTGACCTGGCCCAGTTATTATATTTCTGGAGGATTTTAAGGGACTCCCAGGTCCTAGGCTCGCCCTAACCCCGACGACGGCGGCGAGGCCAGCAATTTTATTTGGAGGCATAGATGCCCCTTGAACGGCCGCCATAGCCTTTGATTTTTCTGGGGTGCCTATAGAGGACATTTTTTTTTTGTCGTGGAACACCGACACGCCTTCCAAGTGGCGGCACCGGGAGCCAGAAGGCTTCCGCCAAATTTTTTTTCTATAGTTTTAAGTTCAGTTTAAGCGTGTAGTTAATGTTTTTTTTTTTTTTTTTGTTTTGTCGAGTCTTTTAATCAAATATTTTATTTATATATTTATCCACAAATTTTTAATCAAAATTTTTATATATATATATTTCTTATGCTCTATTGAATCGATCTTTCGTTACATATTTATTTATCCATTTTATATATATTTATTTATTTATTTGTCCATATAAATTTATTTATTTAATGTATCTTCCTGTCACATTTATTTATTTATTTATTTAATCTGTTTGTACAATTTTCGTTGGTGAATTTTTGTGTTGGTCATATTTATTTATGCATTTTTTCCCTCAAACCCCCCCTTGAGAGCTCTTACGGGTAGGTCTATGCGTCTTTTGAAGTGGGATTTTTGGTCTTCAAAATAAATAGATATTTGAATAAAAGCACAAAAAATCAACCAAACAAATTATAAAGCTTGAACAATAATTGGCATAAATGATATTAAAACTGAAAAAAATATGAATGTTAATATAAATATAAGGTAAAAATCGAAATCATGGACATGGAGTAGAGTTTGATTTGGGAGGAAGGGGGTGAACCGGGGAGATGAGTGGGTAAATTCGTGTGTGTGTGTGTGTTTGTCTAGGGGCAGCTGCTAAAAACAAAATGCAAGCAGACTGCAAGGTAGGGTAGGGATGAGCATGTGGCCTCCAGTCCAGCAGGAGGAATATTTATGTCTATGTGTGTGAGAATCTGTTGAATCGGTTTTGTGTGTTTAAATGTAAACCGCGCGCGTTATAGTGTTGTGAAACGTCGACTTTCGATGTTTATTGTTGTGTGTGAGACGGGCAAGGGTTAGGGAGCCCACGGCCCGATGACAGAGCTAGCCGGAGCCAGCCCAAAATGTCACACAGGTCCTTCTAGGGACATAACAATATGGCGCCCAATTTAAATGGCAGCACTATATCCTGCTTAAGGAAATAAGGAGGCACATTTCTGGTTAGTGGGTCTGGATAGGAGCGGGTGATCGCTCGAGAGGTCTCTCGCCGAGAAGAAGGACCCACAAACCAAAAATGTTTAAGTGGCAACAAGTTTTATACCACGTTTGGTATTTGCTCCTGTAACACAAGGACGACATCAGCGGCTGTTAAGAAGCTGATCTGCGAACTGTGATAAAAGGAACAATTAAACCATATGTGATATAAATCTGTGATATAGCCATAAGTAGGATAGGAATATGATTAGAATTCAGAATACAAAAATTTAAAAATTAAACATAAAGGACAAGGACGAGAAGAAGCAGACGACTGTGCCAGAAATCAGAACATGGCATATTGCGATCGGCGAAAAGGGAGGGGTCAACTGCGACATTAAACAAATGAAAAATTGCGATAATACGAGCAGAATGACAAATGACATGGGACAGTAACATAACATTAAATAAGAAATTAATTGAAAATTGCAGCTCGTTATACAAATCAGAAGGAATACCTAAAAAAATACTTAAAATTAATCGAAGGGGGACATAAATACATAATTAAAATAAAAAAATAATAAATAAGTAAATTAAATTAGCTAATTTTTCCTTTTTTT
>VNJR01003018.1:0-44918 GCA_008042585.1 Drosophila punjabiensis | reverse complement strand
TGCATTGTCGTCTGGTTCGATGAGTTCAGCGAGGCGGAGGTCACCACATACGGCCGGAGAGTACAGTTTCGCAGGGCCCCGGGCTTGGCTAAGAGAGCGGAGCAAACGAAAAAGTAATCAGTGAATGTGTCGTTAATTAATATACTAAATGTGTAATAAATAACTATCCAAGACATCACAGATATTTTTTCATGACTTATCCCAGAGTTTGATCTCACCTGCTGGCACCACCTGAAACACACACGGCTCCGACTGCTTGCCAATCGCATTCCGGCCGTAACAAGCCAATGTTCCGTAGTCGCGTTCTCCTTTGGGCGTGTAGATCAGCTCGCTGACGGTTTCCACTGCGGGGGAAGGGGGAAGAAAACAGAATACAGGTATAAATTGCAATCCATTTTCGGTGCTTATTAAATTGGCCTTTTCGGCCAAGTTAAATGAAATAAGTTCTGCTTGCCCAAGCAACTCAGTCAAGCCAACTGGGATGGTATCAGATAATCCAATTTACCACTATGCGAGTGCTGGTGTGCACACACGCACACATTCCCTATATTGATAGAAGTACCTCCCAGCTCCTCTCCATTGTTCAGTCAACAGAACACACTATATACTGCATCCCACCTCCATTCCTCCCTGCGAAATGTTAATTTCTAAAGCTGCTCAGGCGCAAACAAAGCCAAACCCTCTCTCACCTGCATGTGCAACACTGCTAAACGTGCTTACCATATGCCTATGAAGTATAAACTGGGCCATAACTGAACATATTTTGGTAGGAAATTCAATCATCTCACGAAAAATAGATATGCAATTAAGCCCTGTTTTCTATTTTGATTTTTTCCAAACAACTCTAAAATCTCTCTAATTTTATCTTGTTGCCCAACTTAGGCAGTTATTTGCATTTTTACCAAAAATGTTTAGTCTGGTATTCCTCTCCGAAATATAAAGATTATATTCCCACTTTCATACTTACCATAGCTCTCAAAGTGTGTTTCATTGGACTCGACGACAGTGCGCCTCACATCGCTGGTGGTGGTCATAGTGGGGTCCTGGATGGTGGCATAGTGACCCGAGGGTACCTCGAAGTGCTCGCCGCTGGTGGAGAAGGTCCATTCGAAATCGATTTCGGGCGGATCCGAGTTGACGCGACAGGGTATGGGCACGGCCTCCTCCAAGGAGGCGCCAATCACGGTGATGGTGCTGCTGCTGCAGACGGGCGCATCTGTTGGCGACACAATTGAGAGATCGAATTCAGTGGAGGGAGCAGGAGGAGGCGGAGAAGCCGAACGAAATGCAAAATAATGAGCAGCTGCAATTGTCCGATTGTTCTCTGTCTAAATCAAGTATTTATATTGCAAACATTGTGCTGACAGTCGTCCGCTGGAATGGGATCCCGGGACAAATTGACAGCTTAGATTTTCAATTTAAGCAAAGCAAGCAGCTGGCGTTGAGGCTTTGAGCAGGTATGAGGCAGTCTTTTCAAGCTTTGATTTAATGTGTCTTTAATTTGCAATAGGAATTATGTTTGCTGAATAATTAAAAATCTACAGAAATAATTGTATAAGCTGCAGTTGATACAAGATATAGTCTTTGGAATATTTGTCTGCCAAATAAACAGATTTCCAAATTGTATTTCTAGTATATAAGCTGTAACTTTGACTTCAGATATTGATTCACTGTTTAAAATTTAATTTTAATTAATTAGTCAAGCATTTGTGGGTGAGTTGAGAAGGCAAGGCTGAGCTTTAAACCTCCTTCCTTTTTTATTTTCGCTCGCGGTTAAAAGTTTCCTTCGTAGCTTAGGCCCCAACTCTCACCTCCACTTGACTCATGATTTATTCAAAGTAAACTCATTCTGCGCTTTTCGGTTACAAACGATTGAACTTGAAATTTTCTGTCATACACGCGGCATGCCAAAAATTTCCATCTCCCCCCCACGCACACGGCAAGGCACACGACGGGGGAAAAAAGAAACTTTTGCTAGCAACTTTTGAAAACTGCGCCAAGTGTGCGATGTGCGTCGCATTCTGTTCCTTGTTTGCCTTGTGGCAACGGAATTCTGGCATAAACAACCCCACAACACGGCCCAAGACATGGCAACAATAAAGACAAGCAACAGCAGCAACAACATTAGACACAGCACACACTCTAAGCACCTGGAGGCATTTATTACCAAAAGCCACAACACTTTTTGTTGTTTTTATTAAAAATTATTTGAAAAGTTAGTGTGTGTCACGGGCATAAGCTGAGAATCTTGTAATGAGTTTGTATACAAATATTTAAGTCTGGGGTGGGAGGAATATAACTAAACTATGTCGAAATCTTTGATCGGTTGTTCGGGAAATGTTCAACACTATGTTTTACAGAGGATAGAGGAGTCCTGTCATATTATTGTGGGGAAATTATCAAGTAAATGGATATGACAATATGTATTAACATACTTAATTTAAGCGAAAACCTATACTTAAACCCAGTAAATTCTGTAACCAGATGAAAGTTTTGAAAAGCATCCAGTGAAGAGTGCTTTCTAGTCCGAATTCGTTATATTCCTTTCTTATGTTTCAGTCTTTTGTTGTTTTACCTTCGCCCTTAAAGCCCTCATGGTTTCACATTCTTCTTCATTTGGGTTTCATCTGAAATGTCGCTGGCCCTTTGCGGGAAATGCAATGCCCAGGTTGGGCCAATTCCTTGGGGCGCTCGGTGCAGTAATGGATGGTCTTGGCTCTTGCAACGTCGCTGGGCGTGAAACCGAGTCGCGAATTCTTCATGGCCAGCAAACCAATTAGAGGCCAAAAAAAGAGGGAGATGAAAACCCGTGGTATTGTTTGCCGAGCAGCAAGGCTGCCAGATGGAATTTCGCGAAAATTATGAACTCGGGTTTAAGGCCATGCAAATTGGAGAGAGACTGAGACCGTCGCGAATCTGCTGTTACGGATTATTATAAACATCAAGGAGGGAGAAGGGATAAGACTGCAGTTGATTGCTCCATTTTATGATCCCAAGGTCTTGCAGGGAAATAAATTTCACCCCACTCGTAATATTTTTATGACAGCGTCAATTTCCCAATCGTAGAATGTCAATTTTAACGTTTGCTGATTAATTTCTGCCGAGATAGGAGCCAGCAGCAGCAGCGGGCTGCCATAAATCAATTTATCTCAATCATAGTCCCACAATAAAGCACAGCCCCCCGCTGCACTCCCTTCCATATCCAATCAACCATCAATCCATTCACCCATCTGTATGTAAATGTTTACGTGGCGTATGCGCGATGCTCGTGTAAACAGTCCGCGTAGTATTTGCACAGCAGTCGGTGGTGGCGATGACGATGGCCATGGTGTATCCTTATGCATTGTACGTATTTACTTTCAATTATCGTAATTATCAAAAAGGGTAACGGTGCTGGGCACTGGGTGCTCTGCATTCGACGGTAATGGCAAGGCAGAGCAAACGTTTGCTGATGTCTTCGTTTTGCGCTTTCCTTGCGCCACTGTTGTTGTTCCCCATTCATTCTCGATTTCGATTTCACAGCCTCCCCTCCGGTGCTGATGCTGCGCAAATTTTGTTTTCACCGAACTCAACCAGTTGTAGCTACTTATTTGAGTTTGGATCCTGGAAATCGGTGTATCCCAGCCAATTTAATTTGGCATCTGCTTGGCGAGGCGCAAAAAACGGTTGTGCCATAATTACACATTCGTTTGGGTTCGATCCCCCAACAATGCTGATTTTGTGCTAAATTATTTAAATAATATTCCTTGGCCGTGAAAATACTGAATATTACAGCTGTGCAGGGAAGCGCATGAATCGCAGATAATTGCTTGTTTTTAGTTTAATAAGCTGACCGGCGAAAATCGGGCTTAAATTGCATCAAAATATTCATTTTCCGGGCAATTAATTAAATAATATTCGTTAACCGGCTTGTTTGCATGTGGGAATTTCATAATATTTTGTTGCATTAAATATGCAAAATAAAAATTGAATTTTACCGCCATCCATACATTCATCCATACACCTGCATAATGTATGCGTGTGTGAGTGCCCACCTGACCCACCTGCCCCAGGTCGCTCGGCTGACCTTACCCGTAATTATAAATGGCTTAATAATGACTGTGGGTTTCAATAATAAAAGCAGATCATTCATTTTTATTACCCACCCTGACACGTTGGCTTCTGGGGCTAAACTTTGACCCCCCAGCACGCCCTCCGATGGCTACGGAATGTCCGGACGGATACTTTATGAAAACATATGCATATTTATGCACAGGCAGGCGCACAGACACACAAACATTGTGCTTGGCATTTAAGCGTCATTAATTATTTAGAAATACAGTCGGAAGTAAATGCTCTATAACGGTAATTGAGACATTTTCAATATGTGAACACACAAAGGCTCAGAGCAACGTTTATCGGTCGTTTATTTCTGTGTGTGGTCTGTCCCCCGGTGGATATGTCGTCCCACAAATTATAATTACATACTATTTCGGGCTCGAAAGTGTGAAAGAGGCCAAATTGCAGCTATAAGCCGCATACATAGTTGCCACAATAAAAACTCACATCAAATCTGAGCTGTGACAATTAGAAATCAATTGAGTTATCACTTGCCTGGCTTCAGTTTACACCCGCTCGGTGGTCGTTATCAAGAAAATCGGATCTGTCTAGGTCTAGTGGTAATTGGGGACCATTAAAATGGTTGGTCAGGAGTCCTGGGAACTAAGGGCAGGTGACTGAAATACTACCTTTGCTTTATTAATTTGACCTGAAAGTTGTTACTCTTTAATGTCAATTTAGTTTCACTGCCAGTTCATGTTTATATTTAGTCTCATTGCATTTATTTTGGCAAACGTTTCCCATATATTACGAATTTGATATTGTTTTGAATTGAGTGTAATATAAATTACATTTTATTCACTCACTTAAGTGCTCTGAAGTGCCCCTGATGGTGTGAAATTATTGCAAAGTTTATAATATTTGATTTGGGTCAGGAGTTCACTTATTACTGCAATTATTGCTCAACAAGTTAGATATTTGGGACATTTTTAATGCGTTTATATAAATTTATAACATTAATGTTCACTCATTTCAGTTATTAAAGCGTTTTGATAGGGTATCCGTTCAGTTTTGTAAACTTTAATCTTTGGTTTCGCCTAGTAAAAATTTGTAAAGTTGCTTTGTTTGTTTGTTTAATCAAATACAAACTCAAAATATATTCTTCAACTCAGAGTAACACAAAAAATGTGTGCACTGAGAAAAATAGGATATTAAGAGGCGGATACTAATACTGATGAGGAACAAGCACTACTTCAAAGTCTGCTTCTTGAGTTAGTTAAATATTTTTGTATTTTAAGGCATAGAGTTGTGTTCTGATTTATTATTTAAAAAAAAAACGTTAACTCCAGCTAGGAATTATATGTTTTTAATAAGAAAATAATATTCCAATTTTCCTATGATACCTTGTATAAATTCAGCATTGATCATATTTAACTAAGGAAATATTTCTTTCGATATTTCGATTCGAAGTAAATTAAGATTAGGCTCTCTTTTCTATTATAGTTTGAATTTCATTAAAGTTTTGATTATTAATTTTAAATAAAAACATTATTACAAATAAAAAAATATTTTAAATAAAATAATTAAACTAATAAACAACATTCCAAACGATTTTTCTCAGTGTGGCGTTGTAAATGGATGAGAGTGGAGCGGGACAATATAGATCCGTTGCATTGTGCATATTACGGCTTTTTGCACAAAATATTTGCTGTCATTTTAGCATACTTTAGTTTTTGGACATTGTTGCTGTCCATCCTGTGTGTTCGACGGGCCAATGCGGGGAAATGCGGGGCGGAGGGGGAAGTGCGTTCAGTGTAAGGATATTGTGCGATTTTGTCAAGTGCACTGCCGCTGCTGTTGCTGTTGCTGCTGCTGCTGCTGCCACAGTTTGTTGTTATTGTGGCTGCCACTCTTGCATGCGGGGGCGTGGCTCATCCCAGCTATTGTCGGGCGAGAGCGGTATAGAATAAATGTGTAAATGCGGCTCTGTGTGTGTCTATTTGCGCATAAATTTATGCATATGTATTTTTAATGCTCCGCTCCACTGACATCGACTGTCAGCATAATTTTTGTGCACATTTTGTCGGTCATATTTGGCATATTTTTTGGTAAATATTCCCGGAACCAAAACAGTTGTGGGTTTCTTATATGTACTATTCAATTTGCAATCGATGAGTGTTATGGGTTCTGGCACTACTATTTCATCTTAGAATTCTTGTATTTCGGGAAAGTCTACTTACATCTTATTCTCAAGTTGACCGGAGCTGATTGCGTTTCCCCGCGATCGTTAGCCGCCGAACAGGCGTAGTATCCCGAGTGGACGCGACCCACGCGCTGCAGGACCAAGGAGCGCGTGGAGATGATGATGCCCCAGGAGACATTCTGGGTGACGGTCTGACCCTGCGAGTGAAAAATGAACGGGAGTTAGTTTTATTATTATTTAATGTGCGACAAAAAACTTACGTCATGCGACCACATGATGCGATGCTCCTTGGGATTGGACTTGATGTGGCACTCGAAGTACACATCGTCGCCTTCTTTGATGTCGTCCGGACGCAGCGTGGAGCCCAGCGACAAGGTGACCTGCGGCGGATCTGAAAATCGCAGAGAACGCGGCAGGTTAATGGTTAGGTTTCCCATTTTAATTGCTTTCGCTAATATGGAAATTCTGTTCGCCGCTCAGCGTCGCTCTTTTTTATATTCAAATTACCGCGCCGAGCGAGGAGCAGGAGCAGGAGCCTCCCATATAAAATAAAGAATCGAAAAATATTATTGCATAATAAAACGCTGCGCCGTTGTTGCCGTCAATCCGCAGCGCAGAAGCGCGGCCCGTAAAAGTTAACAACGCATCGACGGAACCGCGGCATAAACCGCCGTCCTGGCAGGCCATGCCACGGCATGCCATGCGGATCCGATCCTTTTTGGAACAGGCTAACCAATGAGTGTGACAGAAAATTTTTAAATTAAAATCGCTCTCGTTGCCGCGAGCAACGCCCCAATATCAATGATGGGTCGTATAAAATATTTAGTGTCTTCCCCGTCTGCATTTCGGTTTTTTATATTTTTTACGGCATCATGATTGGAAGGAAGTAACAAATTTCAACAGTTATGGCTCAAAGAAATGCCCGGGAAGGGGTTAACCAGGCGACGGGAAAGCGTAAAACATTCGCTTTCGTGTAGTTTCTATGGCAGAAGGAAAAAATACAAATCACGGAGTTATGGCTGCTCTTTCCTCTGTTTTTTTCCCCGTGATCAAAAGCACGGGTCCATTAAAAGCTTAAGCTATGCTCGTTAATCCTTTAAAGCAGCTTAGCTTTTTGTGTGTTTGTAAATTCACATTTTCGCCATCCTTTGAGCGTGGAAAAACTTGCTGTTTCTTTTAGTTGGCAGCTTACGCGGATTGACATTCAATATTTATGCTAACATAACGCATACATAGCTGGGGATCTATGCGTGACTTTAAAATTCAATAAATTTATGATTATTTTAAGGCAATACCCAGGGCAAGAGAGTAACTAACTTGGAGGAATACTCTAGTGTGGGACGAGGAACTTAAGGCACCATTTTGAGTCCCTTTGGCACCCTAGGAGGGGCTGGTGCTGCTGATTTCAAGTTGATAATCATATAAAGTAAAATTTATGACATTTTGCCGGGAACGGAGCAAAACAGACAACAACTTTTTCGCCAGCTTTTTTATGGCCGCGCTAAAAGTCAACGGAATAAATATTGGCATATGAGCGAACGGCTTCATACTGGGCCAATTTTCAATGTGTAGTATGTAAATAATGTCATATAATTTAGAATTATTCGCACACGCCACTTTGATTTGTGTGCTGCAGAGTAATTTTTTATATCCTTGCCAAAGGGTATTATAATTTTAAGGGGAACGTGGCAGGGCTTAGTTACTCCCATTAAAAATACTGAATTCTATAAATAAGTTCGCTAGATCAAAGCTATAATTAGTGAGCTTAAGTGTACAGTATAGTTGTCTAACCCACATCTGAGGCTTTTGCCACTTCATTTTGTAAAATAAACGATCCACTTACAGATGACATTCATCATGAGCGAGTCCTCGATGGCCGAGTTCTGTAGCCGTGGATTGGAGCCCTCGCACTTGAGCATCGTGCCGTCGTCCTCGGGTTGTGGATAAAACGTCAACGTGGATATGACTCTGCCATTGCCCTGGCTCGTCGACAGCTGGTGGGCGGGATGAGTGGCAGGGATTTGGAGGGAGAGATAAGGCGAAATCGATTAGAGTAATGCCCGGTGGCCGGCAGCCGGCAGCCGGCAGGTGGATTGGGAGCGACTCATAAATAAGGGAAAGGCGATGTCGGAGGCGGTGCCAAGATTGAGTTAGAGTCGCCGGAGGAGAGCTTACCGTGCCACGTTTGAAGGGCCGATTATTCTGCGTCCATTTGATTTCCGTGTCCGGCACCGAGCCGGCCACAATGCAGGTGAGATTGTACTGCGTGTTCGAGGCGAAGACCTTCAACTTATTGGTTAAATTGACTGATGTGGGTTTGACTGTGGGTGAGGTTTAAGGTATAACAGGATTAGCCGTGACTCGCCATATTGACTCGCACTCGGCGGAGCGGGTCCACTCACGTAGCATTTCGATGCGGATGCTGCGCTCCACGGGCGCCACCAGCTTCGTGTTGGAAGCCTGACAGCGGTACGTGTTGTTCAGGGCGGAGCGCGAGATTTGGGCCACCTCCAGGCGGTTGACGGTCACATGGCGGCCCATCGAGACCCCGTTGCCCGCCTCCAAGGTCCTAGTACCGTTCAGCCAGGTCACCGTCGGCTCCGGGCGGCCTGTGTGGGCAATAAAGAGCAAAGTTCACAATTATTACTAGCAAAGAATAGTGGCCTCAAATGGGGTTTATGTTAAGGCAAGATTATAAGATAGAAATATATTAATATGTATAAATTCCAGTAAAGTTGCAGAGAGAGTTACTTTACAAAATGTATCTCTGCTGTGGCTACGATTCGTGGAACTCCCTTTGCAATTTAAATTCAAATTTAAATTAATATTTAATGCATAAATTAATTTTGAATTTCTGCGCCAAATGTTTTTCGCTTCTTGCCGGCCCCCGCAAACTTTTCCACTCACGCATTATTAACCCGCCCGCCCTTTCGTCTAGCGAGAGTTTTCCCGAGGTGGTTTTCTAACGGAAGCGGCGTGACCACAGAGCCGCGTTCGAAAATTTATGACCGAAAAAAAGTGAGGGAAACTTTCAACATTTTAATGATAATGCGCATTTAGCAGTGTGTACCCAAGGCTTTTAAAAAAGGCTTAGCCAGCTTAACTAGCAAAGTTGGGGTCCTGCCCGGGCCGGGGATGCAAATGGACGGATGGCCAGATGGATGGACCAGGCCAGGGGGCGGAGTCGCCGCCAAACGCATAAGCGTGAATATTGAATTAGTTGGTTTTTGGGGGAAAGTTTTTGGGGACATGCTATGCTGATGACCCTGGATGGAAAACAATACTGACGGCAATGGGGGTAGATTAAAAAGGCAAATTTGGACACATATTTATGCGATTGTAAAGCGGATTAGTGTATCACAAAGCGCAGCATTCAATTTGCAATATATCAAAATATTAGGCTCTAATTAAAAGAGGATTTACAAAATGATGATATATGGGAACCATTTTCTAAAAATATACATTTTAAATCACTTTATAATACTCTCAAAGTCTCATTTGCCATATTACGTTTCGAATTTGTGGGATAATCTGTCGAAATTAAGTTGAAACATTGAGTAAAAGCCTCAAAAGAGTGCTGAAAGCCAAGATCTTAATTCATTTGTTTCATTTATTTCATTTATTAATAAATCCATAAAGTATGCGTTGAAGTGAGTTTAATTAAGGCTTTCATGAATCATATATGACCGTTAAAATCCCATTTTTACCTGTCCAAAGTGAAAATACCAAATTAAGTGAATATGACTTGGCTATATGTTTGAGTGACCATCGATTCACTCTTCTGAGTGGTGAGTTGTGAGCACTCGATGCACTTTTCGGAATCCGGCAGTTCGGCATTTCGGATTTCAATTGAAATTCTGCAATCACTTTTTCGCTTTGCTCGGAGAAAGTGGGAGGCAACGGCATTGGCATTTCACTCGCTCACATATCAAATGTACGAAAATATTTTTAATCCGTTTAAGTGCCCAAAAGCTTCGGGCCCGGGCTGCCGGGCTACCCTCTCTCCCCCTTGGCCCATTGCCAATGGGTTTGCCTTGGTTTGGGCCCATTAAGTGAGCCAAGTGAATGCGGCGGAAATGAGCAACAATAGCAACAAGCAGCTATGGGGATTGCCTTTGTACACAGCGAGAAAAAACATATAAACTTGTAAGTTAATTAGTTAAAAAAGTGTGGAAATATTTGAAATAAACTTTATAGACTTTAATGGTAAATAAATCAAAGAGAGAGAGAGAGAGAGAGAGAGAATCTGTCGAAGTTCCTTGACTTTAACCTCCTGTTAAAATCCCATTACGTATTGGCAGTGAGCAAGCCTTAGGTGCTTTTAAGTTATATATTTATTTAGCTCCTTTTTTTCCCCAGTGCATGAGGTCCGTAAAGACGAGCTGGGGATTTGGGGGTGAAGATTGGCGGGCGAAAGTAGCTGATAGCTGGAGTGTGGACTTGGGAATTTACTGCCCCGACTCAGCCAGAATTGTGGCTGATTGCAAAGGATACTCGGCGACAATAAGCCAGCAAGGACACACGCACACACACACACACACACACACACACACACACGCTACTCCCCGAAAAGTGAACAGGATGGGAGTGCAGAGATAATAGACAAATAACAGTTTCCCTACGGCATTTAGCTGACTTTCACCCACCCGTCTATCCCCAGTTCCTAGTCCCAGTTCATTTCCCTTCTTTTCCAGCCACAACAAGGACATACCCCCAACCGCCCACTTCCTTTGTGTAATGAAGACAGCGCGCGTTTGCCATTTGCTAAGCCATACTTACGCTTGTTGACAATTGCCTGCCGGACAATGCTCCTTCGGAGCTGGAACTGGGGGCCAAAAATATGCAAAGGACTGCGGGATCTGCAAACTGGACACAATGGATAAACCGGGCCCCTTTTATGGGGGCATGCCTAGATTAGCTTTTTATTGCCGGTATTAATTGCTATTAGTCGAAGTTAATAAACTTAATAAAGCAATTTCGCATTTGGCGTTTATTGTGTTCCGGGGGCTATGATTAGTGGCTGGCCATAAAAATGGCGTCAGGATTTGCATTAGCTTTAATCAGGACCCGCAGCGACTCGACCCTACATCATCCATCCAATCCTGTGCCGGCACAATTCCTCACCATTCGCTCCGGCGACGCCATGTGGCGTTGAAATTGCGATATTAGTTAATTTGGCTTTCAACCCTCCCCTCCTCCGTTGCAGGAGCCAAATGAAATACGAGCGTGCAGTGCGGTCTCCGAAGGAGCTAACCAATACACTGGGAAATAAGTCCTGCGAAAGTTACAGAAGTAACTTTAGACTGAAATCATATAAAGTGAATTTTTTATAGGATTTTTAAACAATATTATATGACTTCTTAAATAGCAATTTCTACATGTTCCATTTGGTAATAGGTTTTCCGGGGTATGATCTTACTTAATATATTTCCCAAAGTGCAACTCTGTGTGGAAAATGTTGCATACGAATCACAGGACTGTGCCACCTGCCAAGAAGCGTGTCGCTCAGCAGGTGTCAAAAGCGAGTGTTGTCGTCGTAGTTTCACGTTTGCCACCACCCTCTGCCTCTGCCTCGAATCCAACGAACCCCACGTACCCCGCTGAGCCCCGACTACCGACTCCGACTGGCTCTTTGCCTCATTCACATGCGGTTAGTCAAAGCAACGACGTGACGTGCAGGTGCCAAAGCAAAGCCAAGGCGCAGCTCAAATCCTTTGGCAGCACAATGCTGCACGTAAACGGTGGCAGAAGGATGCAGCTGTGGCTGTGGCAGCAGCCCCAAAATCATTCACCAGCACCAACTGCCTGCCTGCCTGCCATTCGAGAGGCGTGTCGAATAATGAGCTAGCATTTGCTAGCAGAAAGCCAGGAATCTTGAGCCGAAATTGGGCCACTACTTTGGCCTTTATAGGGTTCAAGGATCTTCCAGCTTTAATTTTGCCCAAAATCTTTATGTTTCTTGATTTGTTTTTGAAAGGCTCTTAAGTAGTGTCAACTTTTTCAGCCAATACAAGCAGTTCAATGAACTGTGTCCTGTCTGTAATTATTAACTAATTCCCCTCTCACAACGGACTTTGAAAACTTTCGCTTATATCAGTAAGGACTTTCCCACACCCCGAGTGGAAAATTCCAACTTAAAGCTTTGCGAAAAAAAAGAAGAGAAAGCTGCTCGCAAATCGGGCTGCTAGTTGACATGGAAAATGCCTGGGGTGTGTGCCGAAAATATTGTTGTCAGAAAAGTTAATGATTTATAATGCTGATGTCGGGGCATTCGTCGTGCCCGTCGTCGTCGCCATCGCCATCGCCGGTTCCGTTGGGTTGAGCTCGCATTCAGTATCCATGGGGGCCCAGTCATGCGAGGAGGCACCCTCAAGCCAGAGCCAGAGCCAGTCAGCCAGTCAGCCAGTGAAGCGAGCAACTTGTACAAAAATTTTCACACTTGCCAGTTGAAAAAGCGAGTGAAAAGTTTAGGGGATGCGGTCGATAGAGGCGGGCAGAGGCGGGAGCTATGGGGAGCTGAGCTTCTCCGTTCACCTTGGGGAGCTCTTTAAAGATTTACGATGCCGCATATGCCTACAGGTCATGGCTTGGCCAATGGATGTGGTGGCGTGCACAACAAAAGCACACCCAGACGCTGGAAAATTGTTGCATTTTCCTTTGAAAGCAAACTGGCACTGACAGGGCAGACGATGTTGTCGGTGTCTGCGGAGCGGCAATGTCACCGCAGACTTTGACATACATTTATTTTTATTATTTACGATGACTTAGCCAGCCTGTCCTCTGTCCCCTGTTCCTCGTCCTCTATCTCTCACTCACCGCCCACAGCCTCCTCGGTCACGGCTGGGGCCTATCTGAGGCTTTTCATCTTTAATTCTTTAAATAGACTGACAGGGTCGAGTGGAAAGGGATGCCAGCTGAGTCTCTGGATGCACTAAGAAAAATGCATACCACAATATTTCTTGTCACTCACAGTGCAGGAAATTAATTTAATTTTATGTCATGAATATCCTTGTGATGAACTGCCTGTTTGCCACCCAAATTGTTGCCTTGTCAAAGCAACTTAAATTTGTTTTGGCAAAAAATCAATAAATACCTGAAACACCTAAAATAAAACAAACGAAAAACGGTAAGCGTTAAGCAAATGCATAAATATTGTATAAAACAAATGCAATTGCCTGCAGGACGAGTGTTAAGTCGCGCATCAATATTGGCTTTCCACTAATAACTGAGAGATATATGTATGTATGGATGTGGGTGTTGAAAATCCTGGCAGCTGGGACAGGGCGTGGCCGTAAAGGCTTTTAAGTTTAGGAAAGAGGTTATAAAACCAATTTAAACTTGATATAGCTGGGCTTATGAATGAGTTATGTTAAATCTCCGAATTATGTGGAAAATTAATTAACTTTGATTTGGTAAAACCTGCTTATATTGTTTTAAATATATATTAATAGCCAAAGGATGTGGTTGGAAACAATTTTTCTCTCTGCATAACTGGAATCCGTTGCGTTTCTGTGGCGACCTTTCGAGCTTGATGGCCTTTTGTCTGAGTGCCACATTTATGTGGCAGAGTGTACGTGTATGCGCTGGTGTCGTTTATCATGATTTACTTACCGCCACGCACTTCACATGTCAACACAATATTATCGCCCTCGAGCAATGGACCCACAGCGCCGGCAACATCGCGACCGGAGGCATCGTACACGAGTATTTGGTGCGGAGGAACTGCGGAGAGAGAGAGGAGTGGAGAGGCTGTTACAAAAAGGATGCACTAACAGCAAAGTATTTCTAAGGGGTAACTTGAGTAGGACTGGTACACCATTTTCTCTTGATTTCCCTTCACTTTAATTTGTTAAATCAAGCTTGGAAAAAGTTTTAAAGATATATCAAGGGAGTCTTTGGGGTTAAGCATTTCTCTGAGTGTGATCCACAGAGAGCTCTCCTTAATGACAGTGCACTGCCTTTGGGGGCTTACTCACCAATGACCGTTAAATTAATTCTATGATTGCGCGTGGGCGAGTTCTGGAAGTCGACGCGGCAGCGGTAGACCTGTTGAGGGGAGGTAATAAAAAATACACAATAACATAGCGCACTTTTCGGGGCCGGTAATGTCCCGTTTTGAGGCACTTACGCCCTCGTCATCCAGCTGAATGTTGTCCACCGATAACTTGGCCGGCTGCTGTCCGGTTACAAAATACGCACGTGGCCCAAACGAGTTGGTGTCCGACCAGTACAGGGCCTTCTCGAAGGGTCTTCCTCGCACATCGAAGCTGTAACGGATACGGGAAAAAGCAGGCGGAAAATGTGTTAAAAGTTGCCTAAGTAGTTGCTCCCCAGCTATCGCTGGATCTACAGCCGCTGGGGAAATGCAAAAAAAAACATGGAAGAAAAAAGTAAATAAAGGGAAATATAACCAAAATATTGACGATAAGTTGTGTCAGCAATTGCCTCCCAGAGCAGTTCGGATGTCGCCGCGAAGGTCGTAAATTTTAATGCGATGTGGAAGTTTGCAAGGCAAGGTGTGTGGGTCCGCGGGGGCTACCTTATGCCGAGAGCATACAAAAAATAGGGAAACATTTTTCAATTCAATGTCTTTTTGCGGTGTACCAAAGCTGGCTTGTTCTCTTCCCTTAACTTCAAGTAAACAGGTTTATAACCAGACATAAACAACTTGAATAAAAATAATAGGGAAACAACATAAAGGCTTAACTTATTCCTCTGCAAGTGATTAAAAACTGAAGTTAAAAAAGAGTACTAGGAATTATTAACATTAGGGCCTTGTAAATACCAAACTCTAGGTCCTATTTCACCAGGTTTATTTTTTAAAGCCTCCAGAGAGAACCACTAAATAAACCCAACAACTTATTGGCCTGGGTCGGGCTGTTACTTCTCCCCACCTCCAGCCATAAATATTGGATGGAAAATTGTAAAAAACGACACGCTCGCAAGTGGGGCCTGGGCTTGGGCTTGGGCCTGAAATTTCACGCGTCTACGAAATGACCCTTTTCCTGTGCCCGATGTTCCAAGCCAGTCTCGGGGTCGACAAAGCGAACCCCAAGCATAAATTTGCACGCAACTAATTTCTTCCGTTTCGCATTATTTTCGCAGCCCAGCACAGAGCCAGCAAACGTTTGCAATTTTGCGCATTAAAAAGCCCGACGTGCTATCTTTGGCGCTTTTATTGTATTTGTTAATGTCCGTCTGAGGGCTTTGGTCCTGCGACACGCCGTAAATGACTTGACGGTGGCGAAATTTTCCCACAATTCTTTTTCTAGCACTCGAAGAAAAGAAGCTAGAGTTGTGGTATATGAAAAATATGCTCTAACTTGACTCTTTCTCTGTAACATTTTAAGCTTAACTCTATTTTAAATATTTTTAGAACGTACAAAAACAAATCTGTTAATTCTAAAATAGTTTAGAATTTCTAATTCTCATCAAAGCTAATTAGTTTTCTTCGAGTGTGCCTTTCTAGTGACCCACACACCAGCATTTCGTCTTTGCACAGTCATCGCAAGTTGTGTCCTTTTGTTGTTTCCGCTGTCGTCGTCGCCGTCGTCGTCGTGCAGTCTGCGCTATCTAAGGGTCCTTCCAGCTCCCCGAAAAACCCGCTGGTGCCCCCATCCCTGCGTTGCGGTTAGCGAAGCGGTTTGTCATTGTGCCGGCTGCCAGGATTGTTCGCGGCCTCCCAGCCCGGCGGCCGTATTGTTTGCGCCTTTAAGTGGTTTTTTATCATTTCGCCGCTGACACAATTTATATCCGGTGCTCATATTTCTTATGCTTATCACTGGCAAGGACCCTTCCTCTGCCGTGTTTGGCATGTGTTTGGCCATTCCTCTAATTGTGTTCAGTAAGTGCAGTAAGCCATGCGGCGAATAAATTACGGCATCTAAGCCTTGCCCAAAGCCGGGGCACGTTCCCTAATTAGCCTAATTAAATATATGCGCGAAAATGTAAACATAACGAACTGAGAACTCCTTGCGAAATTTCCCTTCTAAGACTGCTCTTCAAGTTCCTGGCTCTCGCGCTTTTCTCTCGCATTTCTCTAGCTTTTCCCGCTTTTAATTTTGCGCATTTGCAAACAATAGAGAAACGCCGAATAGTCAACAAAAGCGGAGGAGGTCTGGCGATAAGGCAAGGTGGACTGGAGTGGCAAGGAGTGGAGTGGCAAGGAGTGGAGTGGCGAGGAGTGGAGCTTCCTTCGCCGTCGCCCAAATATGGCCGAGCGCACTCCTCCTTGCCCTCTGTTGACGTTGTGTTTTCCCGTTGTTGGCCTTAGGAAACAATAATGCCAAGTTTGCACAATAAGCAAAGCGGCAAAGAAAATGGCAAGGATGGAGGGGACAGGGGACAGGACGCAGAGAACAGAAAACAGAAAAATAAACGCCAAATGCGAGGGCAGTAAAAATTGTAAAGCAGAAAAACAGAGAAAAAAGCAAATGGGTAGCAAGAGGCAAAATAGAAACGGGCCAAGAAAGCCAAGAAAGGAAGACAACATTGTGGCAGTTGCAGAAATGTCGACGGTTGACGGTCGTCGTCGAGAATGGCCAGAAGATGGAGAAAGCGGAGGAGCAAGTCCAGGAGAGCGGGCAGTTCTCAGGAGACAATTGGTCGCGACCACGCGACGTCCGTTTGAAGAGTTTGCTGTGCACTTAAATATATTTTACTAAAGAAAATTATCCCCTTTACTGTTTATTTTAAGCAAAAATTTTTTAAATTATATTACAAATTATGTGGTAAAATATATTAAAAATAAAAAATGTATTCTTTAAGTTACAGTTCCATACAGAGCTCTGAAAGGCCTTTGCGGCTTTCGCATTTTCTAAAGAACGATCCAAACAGCTTCTCAAAAGTCTAAGCGAGTGGTTTTGTTAAGTTTTAATATTTAAAATAGTTTTAAGATTAAAATATAATATATATATTTAAAAGAATTTGATTCTGTAATTCTAGGTAATTATTATTACTTAATTTGCGAATTGTTTCTGCTTGTGTACCTGTCCCCCCATCGCATTGGCTTTCTTTCATTCAGTCAGTCTCTTGCTTCTCCTTTGTCTATGGTCTGCTTTTTTCCAACAATTAGTTGAGTTTTATTTATTTTGCGTTAATTGGTAGCACTTTATCTTCGGGCTGAATGAATGAGCTGCGTTCTTTAAACAAATCCCGAAGCGGGGCGGACCTTGAACTGGCCGTTGCATGGGTTTGGTAATTACGCTTCGGTTTTTTTCGGTGGCTTGGGCACAACTTTTGGACCTCGGCCTCCGTCGCCACGCCCCCTTCTTTTTTTTGGACAACCTTCGACCCTTCCCCCCGAAATCCAATATCAAAGCAAGCTTCTCATTTGCCATTTAATGTTATTCTTTTTTGTTCGGTCTTCAGTTTGTAACGCTTACGAAATCCTATTCAAAAAGATTGCAAAAGGGCTAAGCGGGGGCAGGACGGAGGAGCTCACCCCAAAAAAAAAGAGAAGAAAATAAAAAAAGGACCGAAAACTTTTGCACTCACAATATCCATTGAATAATTTTATGACAATATGTGTCAGAGCATGTCGGTGTGTGGGAGTGTGTGTGTGTTTGTATGTGTGTGGGGGAGGGGGTGTAAGAGTGTGCGTCGGTATTTTCTGACAGTTTAAACAGATGCTGCTGTCGTGTGAACGCCTTTCGCCGTGATTCACCGATTCGAATGATTTATACCCATTACTTGAACAAGGAAAGTGGAAAGAGAACACGAATAAAAGTATTTGCTTTGAATACTTTATACTTAAAATACTGATGAAAGCTAACTAAGCTATGAGAATAAAATGCCTTAAAGAAGAGTTAAAGCTCAAGTGTAAGGCATAGTTTTCCAATTTATTTAAAAATTATAACTTTATAATATACGACTGCCTTTAAAAGTAAATTATTTAGAAAGTTTCCCATTATTAAATTTATTGAACAATAAATTGTAATACATTTTTTAAAAGGTTTTAAAGACATGCTACATATAAAGACTTCGTTCTTTTAATATATCTCTAATTATTTTTTATAGAAATAAAAAGATTTGTAGCATAAAATACCTTTTAATCTACTTATTATTTTAAAATTATTATCAAATAATTGGAACCTTCTTAGAGCTATATGTCCATGACATACTCCTGTAAAGTTTAAAAACCTTATACTACCCAGTTTACAGGGTACCCCGAAGCGGGGTAATCCAACTATGCAGCGCATGACAAAAGGTAATAAACTATGAGGGCATGAGGGTCTCCTCGACATACGACCCACTTTGGCCGGTTTATGCACAAAACGAAATTAGACAGGTGAGAATAGGCCCTCGCATATTGTGCTCCACTACTCACTCAGGTGTACATATATATATATTGTCTGGCGGCCCCTATCAAATTATGCATAAAGAAACCCTATCGCTCTGCCTGGACCTGGCAACAATTTCCCCGCCGGAGCGCCAAAATGTATGCTTCGTAACTCGGCAAAAGTGGCAACAAATTTAAAATTGGTTTCCACGCAGCTCGCACACACACAGACATAGTAACATTCGTGCAAACAAAAGAAACACAGGGCCGAGAGAAATATGAAACAATAATAACGCCAAAAAAAAGGGGCTGTTTACACGCCCCCATATACACTCACACACACATACACAGAGCGGGCACACTGACTGAAACACAAGGGCGCAGACAAAAGTATGCAAATGGTTTTACTGCCCCTTTGTTTTTCTCTCCTTTTTTCTGGCATGTGTATTGGTGTTATTATGGAGCCATGCTGTGTAATATCTGTAAATTTCTTTTGTTATTGCCAACAACAGTTCCCAGCCCCAGCTCCCCTCCCCACTCGCCCAACTCCTCCCGATGGTCGAGATCTCCTCCCTTTTCCACGGGCCGGTGTTGACATTTGTTGGCATCATTCCACACATTGTTGCCGCTGGTGTTGGTTTTTGTTTGGTTTTCGCTTCATCTTCTTCTTAACTTTTACTATATAATTTGTAGCATATGAATATATGAAGGAGCCAACCAGCCAGAGGGGAGTCTAGAGTCTGGGGGGTTCCCCTGAAAAAAAGCAAGAAACAAAGAACGCAAACAACGCCGTCGTCGTCGTTGTGCTCGCTGGCCAAGTTCAAATTTATGCAGTGTCGCCCAATAAATTCCGCAATAAATTCAAAATGAAACTTTCATCTTGGTTGCCTATTTGGTTTTCGGGTTTTCATGAGTGTTGTGTTGCCGCAGGTTGGGTTTTTACGGGATGGAAAAATCTGCTCAGGGTCGAAATTAATAGAAGATTGGAGAAGGGTTTTTATTATTTTGATTAAGGATTGATCTTCGAGCCCCGTTTACATCATAAATTATTAAAGTATCATAGTTGGTAATTCAAAACAAGTTCTGAAAACGTATTATTCTTTGAATCACATATTTATGAAGGTTTCAACATTGCTTATTTTGTAAGAATTTCATTAAATTCACTTAAATATCAGATTTCGAAGTCAAAAAAAACATAACATAAATATTAAATAGCTGGAATTCAGGACTAAGAACCGATCTAACAAGGGCACAAGGAGGTTAATTTCCCAGAATTTTCAAATTACTGCAAAATGGCTTCCAATTACCGAAATCGAAGTCATTAAAAGTTAATCCTGACGAGAGGGTGAGCAAGAGAAGTTTGATAATCGCCATCGCCCCCTCGCCTTCGAATACACAATCGCTGTGAAGATTGGGCCCAGGACCATTTCCTCCGGATGGTGGCCAAGTGGTGAGCCGACACAGAAAATCCCAGCGTTGGCATTTCCCAGTTTCAGTGGAAACCGGAGCTTAGTGGCGGTAAAATCGATTTGCATGCGCCGCTTGCATTTCCGCTTTCCCACACACGCACACAGGCCGGCACCCACACAATTGCATATATATTTCAAACTTAATTACAGTTTTAAATATCCCGTCTAACCTGAAATTCGCGCAAAGTGCCCCGCTCCGAGGCCGCTGGCCCCTTGCCGCTGTCCGCTCGTAAAAAGCCCCGAAAATGCATGCGACTTAATTGCCTTTGGCCCACGACTTTTCGCTGTCCTTTGTACACTGTTCAAAATTAATGGTCTAGGATTTCTTTAAAAATATAATAAATAATACTTTATAAATTGAAAACCTGTATTCCAAGTATCGTGGTTTCATTTTAAATCATACAAAACCTATTTAAAGATTTTTTTCAACTTATAAAAA
This sequence comes from Drosophila punjabiensis, assembly GCA_008042585.1. Classification (NCBI taxonomy): domain Eukaryota; kingdom Metazoa; phylum Arthropoda; class Insecta; order Diptera; family Drosophilidae; genus Drosophila; species Drosophila punjabiensis. The sequence continues at coordinate 24,489 of VNJR01003018.1, read as the reverse complement.
GAAAGCTCTGAGTAAAAACATCCCTACCTTTTTATGGGATAGTTTTTGATAACACATAAAAGTTGTAATTTAAGTGTTTCGTTTCCTGTTCTTTGCAGTGATTCCGCCAACTTCAGTTTCCCCCTTGGCTTCCGCCGGCGTTGGCCTTTATTGCCAGCCATTTTGAATACCATTTTGTGGTTTATTACTTTTGTGGCAGACCGATGATGACTCTCAAGCAGCCATCCAGGCACACACACGCCTCTGCTGAGAGTGCACCTTCAATTGCCACCATCACTTCCAACTCCCATTACCAGTCCCTGGCCCAGTCCCAGACCCGGACCCAGACCCAGACCCAGTCCCACTCCAGTTTCCATCCAGATCAGACTGTATTTATTGGGCGATTTCCAGGCGGCTGCCGGCGATTATGGCAGTTAGCGTGGCACAAGGATTATCCCGCTTTTGACAGCCAGACCAGCAGCTCCTCCGTTGCGAGCAGGAGAGACCGCAGCAGGTCACACCCATCCAATCCAATCGCAGCGAGTTTCATTATTCATGCCACGAAACCCACGGATAGCTGGCAGACAGCCGACAGCAGACAGCAGCCAACGGCCGGCAGCCAGGCATCGGGCTCTAGGTGAGCTTTAAAAATCAATTAACCTTGATTGTGGGCCAGGCTCAAAGTCCATTGCAAGCACTTCAATATTTACACAAGGTATGGGAGGGTATATACGATCTGAGGGTACATACAGGTACACACCGGTGTTAATTGCGAGGGATAAATAAAAGGGTAACATTAAGCTCTTAAACTTTTTCAAATTAAATACTTTTTCTTGGTCAGTAATCAACAGACAATTTATTTTTCAATTAAATTAACAGGCAATCAACGAGTTTAAATCCACACAACCTCCTTGTATTTACTTATTTTTAATTTTAATTGTTTTATTCATGGCTTCATCTCCTCCTGATCACAGCCTGAATCACAAGTCGCCAGGGACCTGGCGCTTGCAGTGCTCTCAACTGCTTTCGGTATCGATTCAGTTCGCTGCCATTGCCATTTCCTCTTGGCTTTTGTTTATTATGTAGGCTTTTGTGGAGGGGTTCGATGCGGAGGTTCTGGGAGGTCCACGGCCGCCGCCATGGTTGCCATTGCCATTGATGGCCTGCAATATTGAACGTGACAGTTGACCTGTCGACCCAGAGAGAGCATCTCACGCTCCTCTCCTCGTTACAGGTGGGTCCGGCTGTCATGGCAAATGTTAATTTTAATAATGGAACGCCATGCTGGTCGCTTGCCTACCTATCCCCCTTTATATTCCGATTCCCGATTCATAACAAATAAATGTATAAAAATCCTATGAAAATCGCATTTCAAGGGTCAAAGTCAGCAGAAACGAAACAAATCCCAGCGAGCAATCCGACCCATAAAAATGAACCCGAGGCCCCGAAAAGGCCTAACCCTAGCAGCAATAATAATAGCAACAACAAGCACTGGCCCCTCGGCCAGTCAAACAACAAAGCAAAAGTTAACATTATAATTTTTAATATTTTTGCGTTTAGCCTCCTGGGCAGGACATCGTTTTGTTTGGGGGCCGGCTGATGCGGATGTTGAATGCTGATGCTGATGCTGACGCTGTTGCCGTAGCTTTTGCCTTTGTATCCGGGTGTAAAGCTGTCAAATGCGCAGGGCGGCTCCTAGACAGGACTTTACACGGGGTATTTGTGCCGGAGTGTGGTGTGTGTGCAAGTTTAGGTGGGGCTGCCAGCTGTGACGAGCCTTTGGAAATGTAGCAAAGCCTGTTCTGCCAAAAAGGATGTACGACACTGAGGCAAAAAAGGCACTGGGAGAGAGGTCCCTGAAAACCCAATTGAGAGCCTGTGGCGAGTCCTATCTTTTAAAGTTTTCTTTAAGTTTTGATATTAAAAAATATAAATTTTGAAATAATAAAGCTAATATTTTATATAGATTTAATACATTTTTAAACTAAAAATAAAGCATAGCTTTAAGCTTAGTTACTGATATACTACTTGCTCAAATTTAAATCCATTTCTAGCAGTGTAGAACTATGGAAAACCTTGGGATCTCCCGCCCAGTGGGTCCTCTTTATCCCGACGAGTCTCTCTTTCCGCCCTTCACATGCTGCTTTCAATTTCGGCGCCTTTTCGGTTTTAGCTTTTGGTTTTGATTCTTTTCTAAGCCCCATTCTGCTGCCTCTCATCTCGTCCTTTCTTGTGTCCCTCGATTTCACGCAGAGCTGGCAATTTTACACCGCAGTCCAGGTCCTGGCCGGGTTTTTTGTTGTATTTTTTTGCTTAGTATCCCGCCTGTCTCCTGTGCAGCTGTTGCTGTTGTTCTTATTTTCGATTTCGTCCTTGTTATTTATTTGCTTAAATTTTCTTTTCGTTGTTTTCTTTTTTTTTGCCTCTGCTGACTTTTCCTGGAAGGGAAATCGAATTCGAATCACTTTCGGATATTTTTGGTTATAAAGTCGGAAATTTTTGGCGACATTATTGTTTTGGACATTTTTCTAGTTTTCCGCCTTGTTTTCCCCTGTTGTTGTCGTCGGACCAAACGCTCGCCGCCCTTTTCCTATTTTCCTGCTTTCCGGCTTTCCTCATCTTTTCCTGCTTTGTCTGGTCTGAAATTTATTGCTTCCAATTGAGTGCACGAAATGGCAACAACATCAACAAGGATCGGAAGGGGAGAGAGGCAGAGAGAGTGTCCTGCGAGCAGGACGACTCGTGAACAGCTCGCGCTCGCCCTTGAGATACACGTGCGTCTGTACACATATACGTATCCATATCCATTGCCATATCGATATCCATGTCCATGTCCCCGCCGTTGTCTATGTCCTCATTCCCGAAACCCCCCGCCCCGCCCCCGCCTTCGCCTTCGATGTGTCCACCCCCGCTGGCAACATATTGAAAAGGAAGCACATGTAAGCAAAATTGACAAGGCTAAAGGATATCGATGTCTGCTTATAATGTGCAACATATTAAACCTAAGCACACGTTCGCCGAGCGAGCTCTATAAATAACAGCAGCAGGAGTTCGAGGACATCGACATCGCCGGCGGGGTCGGCATCGGGGGCCCAGAAACTCGCTCCTCCAGGACTCACCCACAATCAAAGTTGCCGCCAAAACAGTTTTCACTTTGGATGCCATTATTTTGCTGGCCCGCTTTTCACCTCGGATGTCCTTTGCCTCGGGCCCTGCGGCTAATATATGAGTCCATGTCGCCCTGTGTGGCCCGCCTAGCATGCCGTTGCTTTGTTTTGCTTTGACCCACTCCCGGAGCATGTCCTGGCCCCAGTTCCAGGACTAGGCATATGCGGCAAACCACACTCGCAGAAATTCGATTTTGGGTCAAAAATACGATAATGAAGTGGGTGATATACCGAAAAAGAACTATCTTATTTATCTATTATTTGTTTTTCATTTCATATTTACAATTCTACTTATGCGGAAAACGAGCACTGGTGTAATTTCTGTCAGTGTAGTCCCCCCAACTCGGCTCGACCCCAGTTGAGTTGATATTGATGATGTTATTAAAATAATAAATTATTTGAAAATTATGAACTGCTGCCATTTCTCATGAAGCTGTCGGGTCGACCGAGGAGGTGCGGTGCTTATAAATCAAAAGGTGCCCAGGACTTGGGCTGGCCATCCGCCTCCAAAGGGGCGGAACTTCTGTCAACCGCACAGACACACAACCACAGGCGCATATATACTTGAAATCTCAAAGAGACTATGAAATTAGCAAGTGCCTGGCTGCCTGCCTGCTAACCCCTATTAAAATAAGGCTGCTTACCTGTAAAGCGGCTTGCCGGCGCTCTCACGGAACCAGAGCACCATATACACCCGATCGTCCTTCGCCTCCGGCTCGATGTCGCAGGGCAAGGATGCGGTGCGTCCCAGAACGGCCTCCACTGCCACTGTGGAAACTGAAAGGCAGAAAGGGGAGAATTTAATAATTTCTGCACTGCAATGAAATTATAGTTAGTTGGTTTGTAAATTGTAAAGTAGAGATGATGAATCATTCTAAATGATAGCTTTGAATACAGTGTTTGCTTTCTATATATTTATTTACAATTATTGTCATATTTATTTAAAGATTTTAAAATGGATTCGTTTCCCTTAGTGTATCATTACCGTTTCCACCTAATGCAATTGAATGAAATGGCAGGTGGGGGGCGACTCTTTTGAAATGTCATGACAAAACTATTGCCAAAGTCATTAACACAATATGAAAATGTGCTTTTCCTTGGCGGCCGGGCTGAGCATTTGTGGGCGTTGCCGCAATTACTTCGAATCGACTCGACTCGACGACTCCTTAGTCGATTTCCTAGCAAATGTCAACAAAACGCTGCCTTTTAAGTGTCACGTTGAGGCGCCCGTTCCACAAACACGGAGCACGCAAGGCGGCGGCGACCGCACGACAACCTCAAGGCGGTCACCCATCCGCCCAACCTCCAGGCCGCCGAGCCACCGTCACCCGGCCCTAGCTCCTTTCAACCGCAATAGCCGCTGACGTTCAGCGTTGTAGTCGCATAATCACAACCAAGTACGTGAGTGGGAATATTAATGCCAAATTGAAGCCAACGACAACGACAATGGCAACGAGAACGGGAACGGCAGCGATGACGTCGCAATGGTGATGACGATGACGACGACGATGGCCGGTCTGCGATTTGAGGGCGGCCTCGTCTTTTGCATTTAAACTGCCAATTGATGTCACTGGAAATAGATAAATGCTAAGGGCGTTGCCTTCGTTTCCGGATGGCTAAGACCCACTCCCGCTCCCGCTTCCAATCCGCTATCCTCCATCCTCTGTCAGCCATCCAATCCAGGCAAATGACAATGGATTAAAGTTCGCTGGCTGATTTCCCTGTTGTGATGTGACAGTTGAGTTAAAGTCCCTAATTGTCCTTTGGCGTGAGGAGGATCAAAGCGGTCGAAGGAGGCGGCACTTAAGTTTAGTTTACTCGCTTACTGTTGTCGTCACAAGGAGTCGCCAGGAGTGGCCAGGAGTCGTAAATTAATAAGAAACATGAACTGTAAATGCATAGCCATCAATCAGGCGGATGAATAAAACATTAATGGGTCCACGAGTTGCTTAATGCTTAAATATAACTCTCTCAATAGTTTGACTAAGTAGGGGTCAGCCGCTGCAAGGATACGCTAAGCCATTATTGTCAAAGTGCAAAATCAAAGAGCTCTCTTCGCCCTCTAATCTGAGCCCTTAATGTGCCGCCGTTGCCTGACAATAAAATTTCTGCCAAGCCCCAATGAATTTGAATATCAATCGAATTCCCCAGGCAAATCAGAAAAAGGAAGCAGAGATATTTGCAAACGATTGACGTTTGCCAAAAACTCGCACGAATCGATTTCGGAACGCGTGTGTGTGTGTCGGAATTGGTATTGAAAATTCAATTGCTCGCTCACCTGTCCAGCTGTCAAAACCCAGAAACTCGAGCACATCCATCATGAACCTATTTGCAGGCTGATGCTCATTAATACCCAAAAGGGAGCCTCACAATCGTGTTACGCGTAATTTAATTTCTGCAGCCGCCAAAACGAGCGAGGAATAAAAATGCCAGTCCTGGGAAGGGACTCACTCGGCTTGCAGACGATGCCGAAAATTGTTGACATTTATTTAATATGCGCACGTTTTATAGAAAAGCAATTCCCAGTCGGATAATTTATGGCACACTACAGAAATTTGCACATGAAAACGCCGGCCCGCAGCGCAGCCCAGCCCAGCCCCCTGGAAGGACTCCCACGCACACCAACTGGCTAACGGACGAACTGGCAAAGAGACAAACTGGCAGACTGGCAGATTGACAAACGGACAGAATGACAGACAATCGGACGCTCAATATACATGGTGTATATGTGTCGGGTACACGCTACAACTGTATTGGTGTGTGGGCTGTCGCCGAACATGGTAGCAATTTTCGTGCGTTTGTAATTCCCATGTAAGATGTCAAATGCTCGACGAGCAGACACAGTTAGGCCCTCTATCAGTTGGCTGAGTCTCCCAGCACTGAGCGAATCCGGGGAGCCAAAGGGGTAGAATCTCTTCTAATCTCAGGTAGGTATTGTTCTTCCCAAAATGGTACATTTAAATCTAGTTGAAGTTTGATATAAGCATTTTTTTATTTTGTGTAATTTTTAATTTTTTTTAACCGTGGAATTAAAATAATACTATGATCATAGTCGTAAAAGACAAGAAGATAATGCAGTTTATAAATTAGCAATTTTCTGCGAATCGTTTTCAGAAACTCGTTGTTAAACTATACTCTCCTCCTAAGCTAGTAAACTCTAAATTACGTTTCATCCTTTACATGGCATCCTTTTTTTGTTCAAGTGTACTCCACCCGCTGCTGTCGCTGTCTCAGTGTCCCAAAGGCAGGCGGGCTGCAGCAGCAAAATTGACATAATTTGCGATATGCGCCTCCGCCTCCGTTGCCGCCTCCATCATCTCGTCAGCTCCTCCAGCTCGTCAGAGTCGCGCAAGCGTAAGTGTGTAATGAGTGATTTGCCCGTGGGGCTCACATGGGACTCGTGGGCACGGATGGTATGGGATGGGAACCCGAACTCCTGCTGCTGATGCTGTCCGCAGACCACGGAATCAGGCGGCCAAAACCAACTGGCTGGATTTGGGACAGAGTGGCGCGTGCTGCGGCTTTAGGTGGCAAGCTGCTTCTGAGGTCGCCGGATTGGGCAGCCACAAGCGGCAACAGTTCAGTTACGGACAGACAAATGTCACTCCAACGCCGGGGGCCATGTGTGTGTGTGTGTGAGTTCGTGCATGCGGGAAAATGGGTCAATTTGGGTTTATTAGTGCAAATCGAAGGCAAAAACTATTTTCGGATAATTGTATTCAAAAGCTCAGAGCGCCATAATCCTTTCGGGGCTTTTAGGCTAAGGTTTTAGACCGTTGTTTTGATTTTCAAATTGAATTAATTTACTTGCCTAAAAGGTATTGGGATTAGCCACTTTTAGTGGAGAAGAATGATTTTTTGGAACTCTAAGTAATTGAGTGCAATATAAATACGTTTTAGCTTGCTTTTTCGCGTAGTTTTCTCTCTAAAATCGTAAAGAAGGATAACTACAATTTATAACATGTATAGAGTTAAGGTTATATATCCATCTCAATCTTTAAGTTCTAGGAAATTGGCTTTTGTGTGCTCACATTGCTGGTGGCGGATTTTTGTTCTTCTTTCCTATAATGTCAATCAAAACTGATATTCATGCATGTAACCTTTGGCTACATTAACGACGTTTCGCACCCACGTGCACAAAGGAAACACCGAAGCAAACATCTTAACGAGGGAATGGGAATTTCCTGCTGGTTTCCGCTGGTTCCTATGTGCCACGGTAACTTTTTCCTGCGTTACACAGTGTCATTTCACTTTTTATGCTGGCTAAAGTAGAAAACAAACACAAATTTCATTTTGCTGCATGCCCCATCGCACTTGGCTCCCTTCCCAACCATTTTATATATATTTTTTTGTTATGAAAATTGCCAACAGCTAGGCAACACATACTTAGCACGCAGCAGGGCGAGTGGAGGATAGATGGCACACACAGACGCATACAAGCTGACTCAGTGGCACGTCGTTCGGCGCACTTGGGTTATGCACATAGTATTTATATTTATATAGAAAAGTCGCTGTCGCCGGCGCCAGCGTCTCGCCGCCTCGGTCTCGGTCTCTCCTATATAAACGAAAGAAGCTGTGAAACTTATGCAAATTGCATTTCAGTGTCTGCTCAAAAGCTCGACACAAAACACAGTGCGGCAAGTGAGGAGCAGAAGGAGCAGCAGCAGGAGCAGGAGCGGCGCCAGCGCCTAAAAGTATGCAATGCTAACGCGCCTTGCTCCAAAAAGTTGTAGAAAATGCGCATAATGAAATCCAAGGCTACGGCAACATCCATACACTGTGGTCTTAATCATTGATTTGAAACATTATTTTGTTTGATAAAAATATATATAAAGATATATAAAATTTATTAGTTATTTAATCATCTAGAGAATCTTTAACTTTGCAGTTAAATTTGTTTCCTTACTTTTGTTTTCTCAACCAACTTTGTACCCTTTAAGTTTCAGTGTACGACTTCTTAGCTCGGCTTGACTTGGACTGGCTTGCCTTTTTCCACGTTCCAGTTTCGCGGCAACGCTTCTGCTGCTGCGCTTTGGCTTAAACATCTTCTTCTGCTTTTCTTTTTGCTGTGACTGTGTGTGTGTTTTGTGTTTGTATGTGTGTGTATGTGCTTAATGTTGTTGTTTAAGAGAGCGCCAAAGTTTTTCTTCTCGTTTCACGCTACAACCGCAAGGATGCCAACGACAACGAGTCCTGAGCATGGTAATTTCTGCAGGTCCTGACTGCTTGTTTGTGTGTGCTTCTGCTGCTGTGCCTGGCTGTGTGTTAGTGTGTGTGAGTGTGCGTTGGTGTGTGCACTTAACTGTAGACACTTGTAAAAATAGTGTGCGACTGCAGAGGCAGCCACTGATGGCGACCTGGCCGAAAGCTAAAGCTAAAGCAGGTCACGTGTGGCATAAACGTGCCATTGCGTCAGTCGTTGCTATTGCCGTCGTTGTTGTTGTTGTTGTTGGTGTTGTTGTTGTTGCTGTTGCATTGTTATTGTTGTGTTGTCTTGGGCGTTGGAAAATTCCTTAAATAAATATATGTATGTAGCGGGATATGCCCTTGTATGCGTTGGCGTCTTTCATGAAGCTCACTTGGAAAAAAATACATAAAATTCAAGGTAAAAGCAACTTCTTTATTATTATGAAGTTATTTTCATTGGTGAAAAAACTTGCTCCCCTCAATATAATGAATAAATCAGGGTGAGACTTCCATTAAGTAAATGTAAATCTGATACGCTTCTGTTTCCATGCAAAATCCCTCAGCTATTTGTTATATTACAATTAATATTTAATATTCAACCTTGTTATTTAATGATTAGACTTTCGTGTTACTACACCTTTGTCCTTTTTTTTCTTCGTGTCTGTGTAATTGAGATGAAAGTTAATAGCCAGCATAGCATACTTTTGAGCGCCCAAATCGCAGGCTAACAAAATGCCAGACAATGCCAACGCACATATGCACGTTCGTGTGGGCCCCGTCTGCATGTGTGTTTGTGTGTGTATGGGAAAGTGAATGCCACTAAAAACAACAGTACAGTGGCATTGTTGGTGCCGCTGCCGTAGTGCCTAAGTGGCACAAGGTAAAGCCGCATTGCTGCAGCCTCAGCCTGAGGTTCTCAGATTCTCCAGTTCTCCGGTTCTCAGGTTCTCAGGTTCTTGGGCTCTCAGGTGCTGAGGTACTCTGGAGCTCAGGTGTTCGGCGCCATTGCCACGCCCTCGTTTCGCTTGTGGCTGTGTATCTGTGTGTTTGCACTATTTGCACTAATTTAGTTGAAAAAACAAACAAAGTCCTTTGTTCAATTTTCGCCTTTCAGGCTCAAGTGGTGGAGAGGGAATGGCAGTGGGAGTTTTGTTACCAAATAAAGAGAAAATGCACAGGAAATGTTAAGCTTGAACGGAAATTTGATTAAATCTAAGCCGAAATTGTGTTACTGCTTGTTTTAAGTTATAATTCTTTGCAGTTTTTTAACTTCTTCTATTACATTAATTATTTTTATTATATTTATTTGTGAAGACATAAATCATAAGCTGTTAAATTTGTTCTTTAGCCTCCAAGTTAAGGTTTTTTTCCTTCAGTGCATTAGGTTTACACAGTCAGATTCTTAGCCAAAAGGCTTTCATTTGGATGCCGCTTAGTGGAGCAAGAATAACAGCTGGAAAGTGTTAGCCCACTTTCCGCTTGCACCTCAAGCACATTTTCCCTCGCCGTAATTAGCAAAGTAATTTTTCTGCGTTTACATTAAGCCGGGCTCCTGCAATTAGATGCGCTTCATTCTGTTTCTGTTTCTGCTCTGCTCCCATTTTTGTTTTCCTCCATCGGATGAAGCACGGCAATTAGCATGTCAATTGACAGGACCGAGTCAACAAACACAAATTCAATTTCGACATGATAAACAAAATGCCAGGGCCAAGAGCAATCGTGACAGTCATGATACCAACAGTCACAAAACTGGGACAATGGCAAATACATTTGCTTCTTTCTCGCCCCCGTAAAACAACAAGTAAGGGAATAACAAGCTGCCAGGCAGGCACGCTGCCTGTCTACAATATTATTGACCTTCGGCATTGTCGCAGATGAGTGGGTGTCTGGTTATTGATTTTCCATCGTTGGCACTTCAATCGATATTTGAATATGTGTCTTGTGGGCCCTCTGTATGGGCTTTAAGTCAAAGCAACTGAAAGCCTTGAGAAAATGCGTACTCGGTTTCGGGGAAATAATTTAAATATTCAAGGAAATAACCCTTGGTTTTCGTTTGTAGCACGATTATTAAACAAATAAAGACCAGGTTCAGCTTAAAAACACACACACACATTTCTGTGTAACCCCAAGCTCCTCTTGCTGTACTATTTTCAAGAGCTTTCCAACCTCTCGTTTGTGGCGTCGCATTACGAGACGTGCTCTCGACGGTCAAAAGGCCAGGTGCTAACCTGAGGCATGTGAATCAACCAGCTGGAGTTCAGATGCTGACCGCACAAACAGTGACCTCAGTTGGACTTCCTTTTGGCCTTCGGCAGCTTGATGCCTTGGACGCCAGGAATTACATCAATTACAGAGCCGGCTTTCCTTCAAACCGACCTGACCGAAAAAGTAAGAATAACGAGCCGCCGACGTCGCACACTGGCCCAGTTTTCCCACTGCCATGACCCCTTCCGGATCTCTGAAGCCCTCAAGCCCTGAAGCCTCTTCCTGCCCACTCTCCGTCCTCGTGGTCGTCGCAGGAGCTGTCGCCGCTCCACTCGTTCGCACTCGCAGTGTGTACATTTGACCCGAAGTGCATTGGTCATCACGTGTGGCCATGTGTCTGCATTTGAGTGCACTTTGGTCAGCAATTATTTTACGTTGAGGTCGCATTAGAGGTGTGCGCCCTCGCCGCCAACAGCTTTGCTGAGTGCGAGGGTCGATTAAACAATAGAAGGGTAAATTCTTAATTTTTTAAGAAAATTTAGATCCTATTTCAGACTAACTTGATGAAATCAATAAAGAAAAATCATAGAATATTAAATACTTTCAAGCTTTAAACATAACTGTAACGCCTTAAAATACTTTTAAAAAATATCCTTTGCTTTTACTTATAAATATTTAAAAAAATAGTGTAAATCTTCTTGGTTTATATTTACAATTTCACAACTAAGTTTTACCCAATCAACCCTCTAAAGCACCTCTGGCTGCAAAACTCTCCCGACACACCAGAACCAGTCAAGGCATAAAGTACAAGAGAGGTTGCCCAGATCTGCCATCCCGCCTAATGGCAGTTTCCTACACAGGGGATCGAAGAGCAAGGAGTCAGCAGGAGCAGAGTCACAGGAATAGCAGGAAAGATGGGGAGAACGAGAGAATGAGAGAGAAGAAGTTGGCAGCCCGCAGGACTCGTTGGCCCCTGGCAATGGCAGTGGCAGTGGCAGTGGCGCCGTGTCCTGATCCTGGCAGTGGCAGTACGGGACCGGGTGCCATGGCACTCTGGCACTGGCTGGCAGCATATTGAAGTGCTGTTCGACGCCAGCATTTTGCAGCTGCATTGTCATGTCAACCGATAAATTCACACATACGTGCCCGCATACCAGCAAACAATTGGCACCTTTGGCTATCCTTTTTATACCCAGGCACTTGAAGTCTACAGAGCCGTACTGCATTGGTGGCAGCCTTGGTAACAGGATGTCTGTCCTCCAAAGGAATTTCTGGATATCAAAGTCGCACAAAGAAAAATATCGAGCACTCATCCTAAATAGAAATGAAATGAAATGAAATTAATAAATATATTCCTAGTCTCCGCCTGCAAACTAGCTGCTTGCCAGGTATTCCATAGTCTATACTCTGGTCTGCCACGATTATTGTCGTTCTTTTTCCCATCGCTTGGCCACGTCGCAATTGCAAGTGGAAGTTCGAATTGGAGCAGCTGCTCGGTGCTCGAGAACCCAAAAATCGAGATCCCGAGCAAAGTGTGCGCACTGAACTGTTAGTTATGTTTGCTGGCAGGCGGCAGGAGGGCAGTCGGCCCACGAGTCGCATACGTAACGTTTCCGCTGCTTGACCACTGAACGGAATGTCTATCAACTCAATATGTGTCTCCTTCTTTTTTTCCTTTTTTTGGTGGCCAAAAGGGCTTTCGTGTGCGTGGAATCGCGGCAACTATGATTATGGCGCCAATTGACAGTTCTGCCCAAACTGTGTGCGCGGCATAATTTAGTGGCATCATAAAGCTGCCGCAAAAAACAAGCCTGAAGCTAATAAAACAAACAAAAAACGCCAGGGGAATTCCCCCCGTCAGTTTAATTACACACACAGTTTGCAGTAAAGCAATTTAAATTGGATTGCGCTGCCAATATGACTGCCTCATGCTCTTTTTTTGCACATCTGAATAAAATGCTGGCAATATTTTTAGTTTATAACAAATGCTTTAAAGGTTTACATCTTCTTAGTGTGTAAAATTGATCCAAATATTTTATTGTTTTTTTTTTTAATAGATAGATTTACATTTGTTTCGTCGCTGTTTAATTACTTAAATGTAATTGTTTGTTTTCCACCCCATTAATGTGCTGACACATGGAAATAATTTTTAATGCATTTCATTCCTAAGAACACATAAAAGTTATTGGTTACAATTTTTGCTGCATAAATAAATTAACAAGAATTGTGGCATATTAGTCATTTAAGATATCATCGGAAGAGGCCATAATTTACTGTCTGATTAAATTATGTTTTCTGTTGAAGTGTTAAGTGCTATTTCGGGTTGACATTCGGAACAAAATGCAATTACGGCAAGCTGCAAACTATTTAAATTATTTCTGCTTTTGCCATGAAGCTGTTATATTCACTTTAAGTCTGTCTCTTTGCCAATTAATTCTTTAATTCAATTTATTGCGACCGCAGTCAAAGAGTGTAAGTCGCATGTTTGCTTCAACAGCAAAAAGTTCAGTTCCAATTTCAGGCCAATAAAAAATAAAAACGATTTAAGCATGCATGAGGTTCCACTGTATAGTATTCCGGTTTTTGGCCATAAAAACAATGTTTGCATCGGGCAAAAAAATCTCACTGATTCGCTGCACTAATTGAAGCCATACAAATGGGCATTATATTGGCATTATTCCATTCATGGTGGGATTTCAGCTGTTGTTAATCAGTTTTAATTACTCCGCCCTCCATTCGTAATGCAATGTCGGTGGAGGGTGAGAAGGGGGCGTGGTGCTTTATAGATTACAATGTGTGCAATTTGGAGAACCGCATGCACTGTGGCCATATAAAAAGCCGCAGTATACTTGCGGCGCAGCTTCAAAAACTTTTTGCCAAAATGCCTATGGCAAACATTTTGGCAAAGATTTTCGCCGAGCTCTGCGATTTGCAGACAGTTAGACAAGGCAAAAGTTTTCCGCCCGCCTCCTTGGGGGCTTTGTATGTATGTAATGTGTGTATGTGTGTGAGGAGGAAAGAGGGGCGTGGTCGAGTGTGTGTGATGCAGTGGAATTTGCAATTATTGCCGCTTAGCACAAAAATTCCTCGCATGCCTGCGTGCCCACATTGAAAGTAGCAACTTGGCAAAATTATTGTCAAGAGTTTTTAGCTTCACACACCCCCCCACACACACACACACCCATCCTACGAGCACACACACAATGAATGACAAAAATGAATTTTAATAAAGTTGAACAAATATTTGCATATTTGCCAGGGCGCTAAAAACTTTCATTGAGCAACTTTCCCCACCGCCACGGCGACAGACAATAAACCAATTTGATTTCCATGCTGGAATTTCGATGTGAATGCGGCAACTTTTGATGCGGGTCGCTCTAATTAGCTTCCAGTTGGCCAAACCAGAAGTACTAAAGTCAATATTATGCATATCCCCGGGCAAATATTTGCCCAAGGCCCCCAGCTTCAGGTTCGAGCTCAGGTTTTAAACTCCGTTTCAGCCCTCAATCTCTTTAAACTTTCTTTTGGAAAATCAATTCTCCCGCCAGAACTGGACACGTAGCCGGGCGTAATAACTTTAAACTGTTTCAAAACTCGGCGCGAAAAATTTCATTACCTTTTTGTTCAGGGACGGCAGGGGCAGGGTGGAGTGGCCAACCTTTTTGGTTGTTATTTTCCGCTGCTCTCAAAGTAAATATTTGACAAGACACAACAGAATCAACAACAAAAACAACAGCAGCGTCGCCTTCGTTGTCCTTGCCGAAGCACTTAAAACCTAATTAAATTTGCATTACAATTTTTTCGGTTTTTATTCCGCTTTTTCGCCGTTGTTGCTGCCTCTAATTTTGTTTTTGAGAAACAGCCCCGAGTCATGCACCGAGGGCATAACTCGAGGTCCAAACAAGACAAAGGATACGCAACTGGGGCTGGCTGGTTGACAAACAGGATACACCGGACCTGGCAGGACGAGGCAGCAAAGGTGTGGAAAGTGCTTCAAAGCTGGGCCATATTTTTAAATTAAAATATATTTCATAATTTGGCCTTTCATCTCACTGCTGCAGGGAGGTTGAAAATTAATGGGGACGCCTATTAAGGACAGCTTTCACCTAAAAAGGCTGAGTAGGAAATCCGAATATAATTTAATTACTGTTAATACAAAATATTTGCTATTTTTAAATTATAATTTTGAGTCAGCGAACTTTAAGTCTGTCGGGCGACACTCCTTTTGTTCAAAAGCCCCCATTGAGTGCTCGACACCACTAACGACTAAAGTTTAGGCAAAATGTGGATATTCAGTCCACAATTGGTGGCATTTCTTTTGAAAAGTGTCGTTACCATTGCGAATGGCAACTTGAATGGGCCAAGGAATGCATTTTTTCCAGCCGCTGGAGAAAAATGAAGCAATAGGTGCAAAAAAAGAAATAATAAAAACCTCGAAACGCAGACAGCATGAATATGTATCTGCATAGAGGATGCTGTCGACATGGTTGCATTTTTCACTCGCAATTCCAAAGAAACATTTAAACTCGACTTTCCTGTTTCGTCTACGATTTTTCTGTACTTTTTGTTGGTTCTCCCCGTGTTTCCTTTCTTTACAATGTTTTTTTTTTAACCTAAGCTTAGCTTACCACCGAAAGGTTCTTTCACCGGTTAGATTCAATGCAACTGCAGCAGCGGCAGATGTTCCGCCCAAATTGTGTATTTATGAAGGATCCTTCACCGCTTCGCTGGACTTGAATACGTAGTTGGCAAGTGGCGGCTGTGGCGACGGCGGCGGCTAAGTCCGGTATTGAGCCTCCAAAGCTGACTCGTAAACACGTAGAATATTGGCCATCAAGTGGTGTCAGAAGCGGGGAGTGATGGGGCCATAGATCAAGCCCTTTTTCAGGCCACCCAGGAAATCATTTAAAAGACATTAAAATTTATTTCAGTGCTCGTTAAAATGTCCGCGGTCCAAGTACGGCCCAATAAGCAATAAAAACTGCGTGCGTCGGTTGAAAAGGTTGTACTAACTGTAGATTATGTAAATGTCTTCGGCAAGAACACGTGTTTTCCTCGGCGGCTTAAAGCCTCCGTCGGACCTGGCGTATACGCAATAAGTTTGCCCAAGCCGAGGGTAGGATGTAACAGCCAGCCGGACAGCTGCAATAAAGTAAAAACTCGAAGATTTATATCCCCCACCGAAGTGAAGTTGCTGCAGCAGCTGCACACCCCAGTCCGCCATACTCTCATATCCATATATATATATCTATATATATATCCTTAGATACAGTCTGTCCGGAGAAAAGTCCATATGTTGCGTGCAAATCACAGTGCAGTCGGGCTGGATTCGGGTCCGGGCTCTTCAACTATCTCTTCCTCCGCCTGCCACCGCTGGCTACTAAAGACGTTGCCAACAGGAAGTTTGCAAACCAAAAACGGAAGCGCCAAGATTTATTATAAAAATTCTCATAGCTCAGGCAGGCAAGCGGCAGCATATTACGTTAAAAGTGCTCAACACACACAAAGCTAAGCGAGTCCTGTACGCCCACACATACATGGAGCGTACACATGAAGAAATTGGTGGATAAATATAAGTGAACAGTTTTACTAGACAAAAAATATATTAGTTTGAAATTTCATCTAACTTAAATTATAGTTATTCCCTTATTCCACTTCTTTGAAGATTTCTCTCTTGTCACGATTCTAACTTTACAAGTGATTTTTCGCTCGAGTGATATAGTTTTCCCCTTTGTTTGTAAATATTAATATAATTTTATAAGAACCTTATTAGGACTGGTTTCCCTCAGTGCTTGCATATACCTATTAGTATTTATATAGCCCCGTGGACTGGGCAAAAGTTGGCAGCAAATTGTGCGGTCCAACACTAAGGCGAGCAGCTCTTAATTGCACATTTATTTGGGTTCGCCAAGGAAGTCCCGGGCCCTCGGATCCCCGGCCCCGCTCGGCGGCTAGTCTGCTGCTGCTTAGTAGTTTATCATTTGCTGTACTTAAATTACTCCACCCGCACACCCACACGCTCTTACAGATACTAGCTACTAGCTACTAGCCACATGCGAGCCGGGGGAAAAACTTTGTTCTCAATCCTCGTTGGGTGTTTGCTGCTTTGCTTTCCTTTTTTCTTTTATGGATTTCCAGGAAGCAGAAGCCCGGCAAAAGTTTTCGCCCCTTGACGCAAAACGGAAATCTGTATATTAAATGACTAATTATAGACATTTTATTACCTTGAGCAAGATAAATGGCCGGCATGTGAGGAAGGCCAAGTGAACTGGTGAACCCAGCTTAAGTATAGTTCGGTGTCTATACACAGAGAAGAATAGTTTTTAAGAGGATGTAACTGCTAATATACTATTTCTTCAAGTATACAACTAAATTTAGGCGTAAGAATTTGAATAAGTCTGGTTTAAGTGGCTTTAAAATGTCATCTGCCTACGGTTCTTAAATATTTTGGAATGAAAACCGCGCGTGTCCTTCTCCCTTTATACATTATAGCTTGTAAAAGTGGCGGTGGCAGTATCAGTAACAGCTTGTCAGTTGGCAGTTGCCAGAACATTTTCAATTAAAAAACAGGCTAACCTTGAGGAGAAGAGAAAGAGGAGAGGAGAGAAGAGCAGAGCAGAGCAGAGAAGACACTGCCATGAAATGAGAATGGGGAAATCCGCGAAATTAAAATGACAAAAGCGAGGCGTTTACTTTAAAATGCATTCACACAGCGAGAGCGACGGCGGCGGCGGTGGAGGCGTTACGTTACGTTACGTTTCGTTTCATTTCAGTTAGTGTGCCACAGCTGCTGAGTCGAGTGTATGTATGTCCCCTTCCTTCTATTTCTATTCCCCAAACCCATTTCACACACTTTTCTCCTCCCCCCTCTATGGGTTTGCGAACATTTTTTGCAAATTCTGCAAATGAATTTTTTGTTCCCTGCTGCTGTCGCTGGCAACGCCGTTGCATTTAGTGGCATCATGAGATGCTATTGCAATTTCCCTGCTTGTCGCACATACTAATTCGCACACAGCACGGATAGAAATTCACCCTTCCGCCGTACACAATGTATGCACAAACAGAAATCATTTCACATGCATGACGACCAGAATTATTTATACTAATAATGTTGAGACCAAAAGAGAGCCAAAATAAAAGCGAATTAAAGCGACAGACTAACCATATTTATAAGAGGATAATGATTTAAATAATTAGGGACTTAATGTAAGACATGTCAACATTAAAAGTCACTATCAAATTTTATTATTAAACTTCTCCTTTATGGTTTCTAATCTATTGATTTCAGTTTAGCTGCAGTGTTAGTATCCCCTTTTATAATTATTTTTTAAGATTTTCCCTACTATATTTTAATTTCTTTCTGTGTATGTATACTCTACACTGTGTGGGAAACAACAGAAAACATAACCACAAACCAGCGTTAAAGCAAAGTGAGTGCGCTCAAATGCTTTGCATAAACGGAAAGTAATAATTTAACGCAAAATTTCCTTTTGCTGATGCTGCCTGTGCGCTTCAGCTCCAGTTTCTTACGCTTCAATGGATCCCTTCTCGAGGATGTGTGGGTGGCGTTCGGGATTGTGGGTGGCAAAATGCCTTTACCGCTATTGCGCAAATTGAACTTTTAACTGTGGCACGAGCTTCCCCGGGCATCCGGTGCCAGCTGCGTGCGTTGCCAACTGCTGCCGATACTGCTGTTGCTACTGTGTTGCTCCTGCTGCTGCTCCTGCTGCTACTCCTGCTGCTGCTGCTGTGTTTTGCTGTTGCCACTTCTGGCAACTGTGCCGGAGGAAACGACAACATGACCTTCGGGCGATTGCCTGCTTTAAATTTGTTTAACATCTTCCGCTTACGATATGGCAATAGCCCCCAGATGCATATCAGCCAGTTGCAAAAGTTCGCGCAACTTATTAGCCGGAGATGTGTCGGAATAATCCGCAATCCATGGAACTGGCACTCAAGTCCGCTCCGTTATATCCGCACTTGGACAACTTTTTAACAAACCTTCATAAGATATCTTTAATTTTATCCTTAGAGAAAATATGACCAGCTATTGATTGAATATAATGGAAAATCGAAACGAAATTTGGCAAGGTTTATACGTTTTTTGATAAACTATCAGATTTTATAAGAAATTGTAACGAAATCTAATAGGTGAACTATATAGTAGGTTATATTTTTATACATCATACCTTCCACTGCCGAAAAAAGGCAATGATCTGCAAGAAAGTTCAATTTTTTTTCGAGAAAAGCCTTGCATGTAAATCCTTCTAAAGTGTAACAACACGTGCACATACATATGTGTTTCGCATCCTGCTCTCTTTTTGTGTGTTTCCGATTCCTTTTTTTTTTACTTGGCAAACAATTCTCGGGACCTCCCCATTCGAAAAACTGTTTCACTTAGTCTCGAATGCATGTTTACACTCGAGACTAGAGACGAATGTGCCAACACGGAGCGAGGCAGGGGCGTAGGAAGTGCGCTGGAAAATTGGGATCCAGCAATCCGATGACCCCAGGTCAGAGGTTTACCTATGCGAGAAAGGATTGAGCACAAATTAATTCGACCTCAACAGACATTTGCGAGAATTTTCGAGGCAGAGAAAACAGGGTCCTCCGAGAATCCTTCTAGCGCCACTGACAAATGCAAATTTCATTTTTCTGCTAGGCTAAATCGAGTGCGAGTGGAAAAAAAAGAACGGTACTCTGTACCGCAGGCAAGCAACTCCCAAGAAGATTTCAACATGTCCAAACATGCAAATTTTCCAGTCTGTCGCTGCCTCCTTGCTGCTGCTGCCCGAAACTCGCTGCTGCTTTTTTTCTTCTTTCCCGCTTCTAGCCGCCGTGCTGTTGTTTTTCCCAAGCGTCGGCAGGAAAACAGGAATGAGAGAAGGAAGCTGGGAAAATAGCAAACCCGGCAGCCGGAAAAACGGAAGCAACGTGCGTGCATGCGTGACACAATTGAAGCGCCTAAAACGCCAAAGTCGCAGCTGAAGACCAGAAGCCAGCTTCTGTACTCAACAAAAGTCTTAGATATGATTTGGAATTTACTCAAAATATAATATTTTTGTAGCTTTATCTTTTAAGAGATATTATTTTTACCAGAAACAGTCATGAAAAATTTGTAGAGAATTTTTTTAAAGGATATTTTAAGGTTAAATGAGAATTTTTTACTTTTTGCTGTTTGTTAAATGATTTTCAAGTTTTTTCTTAAGTGTACATCAACCGGTTTCTAGCTGAAGCGAGTGGAGCTGAGAGAATATGCTTATCTTCTGCGTCCTCTCTCCGCCATAGTCGAGCTATCGGACCCGGAGGAATCGTTAGCCTGCCATTTCGGTCGCATCGCTCTGGCGGAGTAAACAAAACAAAAAGCTGCTCGCAAAAGAGGAAACAGCAGGAGAGGCAACAATAGACTAAAAAGAAAAACAAGTTAAGAGACTAAGGTCATGTTTCCAGACACGAAGATACTTCGTAAATTATGCAATTACTGATTGCTTGCCAACAGTATATTTTAATATATAAAATATAATTCCAATTATTATAAAAATTTAGTCTTTATGTGCTTAAATCTTTATGAATTCAAAATAAAGAAAATAATGAGCAAGACATCTTAGGCTTCCAGGTAAATTGCGTTGAGGCTCTTGACCACACTGCGTATGAGCAATATTTATATTAAATAATTTACAGAATACTCAAAAATAAATCTTACAAACTGGGTTTTTTATTTGGTTAAAACATTTTTATTTTAAAACAAAATAAATAATAAGTAGACGTCTAATATTATCAGCTGTAATGAGAAAAGACTTTTTTCCACACTGCGTATGAGTAATATTTTGTTGATGAAAAATATATCACACAAAAAAAGAACCCAACTCTAGATCAATTCGGGCTAAAATTTTACCTGGTCAGCAGCAACATTGTCTTGCTTTCAATTTCAAAAACTCACCGTATACCCTTCGAAGGCTCGAGTACCGATTGAAAGTACAACAATAAACTCGGTTAAGTGACGGCGACGAAGGGGAACGCACTCAAGTGATTTGACGATTGATTCTGCTGTGCTCTTGATTTGCCTTTTTTTTTAGGCGACGGAAAAAGAGTTCGTCCTGGCTATTCAACGAAACAAAACTGAATGGAGCGTGGAGTGGAGTAGCTGGGAAAAGAGCACTGCCCGCAGCCGGCGACAAGTGCATAAAAATACACAATCAAATGGGGAAAAGGCAGCAGTAAAATTGTTTGGAAAATTGATTTTTCTTACATTTAACCGAGCATTCAATTGCTTACTTTCATTGGGTCACTCAGGAGCAAGCACAGACAAAAAGAGCCGGGAGTGCAAACAAAGAGCGAAACATCAAGTGAAGTGGAAATATTGAATTATTTATATTCGGTGCATTGCGTTATGTTCATCCGTTTCTTTGCCCAATTTCTTGCCCCTTGCTTTACTTTGCTTTCTTTTGCCATTTCCGTTTCCTCCATGTTGGTTACTTTCCATACCCAGTACTTGTTAAAGGATAAAGGGGTATATCGTACTCTCTTTCGATTTTTTACAGTACAAGTTAAGTTCTTGATCAGCAATAATAGACGAGTCGATCTAGACAAAGCCCTTTGAAATTATTATTGCAGGTAAAGTAAGGAGTAATATTATTAAGCTTAAGCAAGTTAACGTTCTTAGAATGGATTTTTTCTTGTAGCGAAAAAAAGCTTCTTATTTTTTTAAATTATCCCCTGTACGCAGCAGCGAAAAGTATGCAAGGATTTCAAGGGTCGCAGTGCCGGGTATTTGAGGGTCGGGGCACCCAACCATTGCGTTCCTGCGCTTGCTTTCATTCTTATTTTTGTTGGGTGCTTCTTTTGCTGTTTGCTAATTTCTTTGATTGCTTTACCAGTTTGGGGCTGCCTCGCTCGCTGTGCTTCCTTTTTCCGCTTTTCGCCCGCTCTTTATTTGCCAATGCGCTATTTACTCTTCACGCACAAAGACAAAGGCCAAGGGTCCCGGGCGCACTTGAAAATTGCCTCAAATATTTATATACGAAGCAAGCTTCGTTAGGTTACCTGCGGTTATTTGGCTGAGACCCCGATCCCGGCTCCGCTTCCGATCCCGTTCCCGCTCCCGCTCCCGCGCCCCGTCATGAAGTATTCATAACACGGCAACTCAATTAATTAAGTAGAAGTAAAGAACTAACCTCTCCCGAGCCATTGTGATATGAGAGGAACAAGTGCTACAAAATAATGATAATTATTTTACATCGGCGACACCGAGGAGACACGCGGGCGGAATGGAAATGGAAGTTTCAATTACAAGTTTAGACAAGCGAAGGGCGGCCGCCTTTTGACATGGGTAATGTGTTGCCAAGAGGAAAATGAATAATTATCACGGGACTAACTGGTGCGCAATGGGAGGATGTGCGGTGCTGGAGAGCCGGCAACCGAAGCCCAATTAAAGCAATCCATTGCGAATGGAAATTATACCCAGAAGTTGCCAATCATATTACCTAAATAATCATTGTTAACTGACATATCGCATATTGCCATTAAGATAACTTGATTTCTTGACGGAATTTAAGGCAGAAAATTAGGCAGAATAAGACTTAGGGCTTTACAAACATTTCTGGCTTGCTTAACCCTCATTATAAATATCTTTTCACACGTCTCAAATATAAAATTGATAATAGTATCAAGTCATTAGCATTTTAATGGCAGGGTTTGTAGAAATAAAAATCACAATCAAAGACTGGTCTTTGAACAGCAAACTCTTCGCTCTCTGTGATATCTGGTAAGTTTGTTCATAAACAAAAAGTGCGCCAGTCCCAGCGGCTTCGCCTTTAAATATAGTGTCGCCTTACACCTTTAGCAGCCATTTGGCCACCACTCATAATGGCCCATCCCCTTTGACCACCACCTTTTGGCAAGTCCCGTGGACCATTTATTGATGGCGCTGTTGATAAATTCGAAGTGACACTGTGTCCGTTGCCAGGAGAGATGGGAGTGAAGGACCGCGCAACTTATTAAAGGACCGTGCTTGGCGACTTTGTCGTTGGCTTGCCTTTGTTGTTGTCACTGCTTTGTTTTAAGCAACATTATTAATTTTAATAGAAAACTTGGCAAGGCTGCTGCGGGACGGAGAAGGCGGGGCCAGGGGTCCAAAAATTAATGAGGGTTGTCCACTTGGAGCTTGTTGAATTTGTAATTTGTTGCCCGGCCCTGTTCCCATAGGAATAAGCGATGCTTTGTAGTTGCTTTACACAAGGCGAAAAGTGGGATGGAAATTTCAATAAAAAAGAAGGAATATGAGTATGCTTAGATATTACTATAGATAATCCTTTTGAACTTGTGATGCTTATACTTTTCCTATAAACTGAAAGTATAGCTGAAAGTTGAAATCTATGACTTTTCATGTTTAATCAAAAGTACCCGATTTTTCCTGAGTGTAGCTAGATGTTTGTTACTGCCATTGTAAATGTTGCCCCAAGATAAGCGACAAAGTGTAAGCGTGGCAATTATTTGGTGATTTCTCAATGCCCTCGAAGCTCGCGGCGAAACTCCGCGACGAGTCGCAGGTGAGAGACAAAAGGCTTGCCGCGGCCATATCGCGCGGCACTAAACTTAATTTAATAGCGGCAATCGCGGCGCCGGAAGCCCCAAGTGCGCATCAATTTTAAAGCCACACCGAAGCACTCTAGTCAAGTGGGCGCCCATGAAATCACATAAATAAGCGTAATAACTAATGTAAACAGGCGGCGGCGAGCGGTCGCGTAGAATCTCCTCGCCAATCTCCTGCATTTGCATTTGAGCGCGAGAAATTGCCGCAATAAATTGCGCCGTAAAAACACATCGACGCGAAGAGTTGAGTGAAGGCGCTCCGCTCTTCTCCTCCGTGGGCTTGGCCTCCACTCGAAGATGGGGTGAATTGACACGATGGCGCATTAAGGACGAAGTGCACACACAATTACAATGAGTGGGCGGCAAAGGTACAGTCTGAGGCGCCGAATTGAAATAAATGTGAAAACTTCAAAAAGCGCTCAAGGTAAATGCCACCAAGGGCTACAAATGTGGCCAATATATAAATTCCCCATAGCCGAATCTCTCACCTCGGCTGCTACCCTCAAATTTCCTTCGATTCCGGCTTTACTTCGGGTTCGCCTCCCCCCAAAAACACCCAGCATTCCCACACCCTGGGGAATGTGTGTGTTTGATTTTTATTACGCTGACAAATGGCGTGGCGCATTTAAGCCGAAACCCCTTTATGCGTTCCGGTCGGTTCCGCTTTTTGGCAGTGAAAAAATTTGAATTTCAGCTAACCAAACAGCCAAACATATGCGGCGGCGCCTTCGTCGTTGAAGCTGGTTTTAATGCACTCGAAAAAATAGTGTTAAGTTCGTGTTTAGTTGGGAGGAAATAATGGTTTACTTCTAACAATAAATATAATTTATTGATCAATATTAAAAGAACATTAAATAAACATTGATATTTCGATATTTGATATTTACTAGAAAGTTATATATTTTTATTTAGTTTTTAACACTATTCAAATGCACTTCCTATTTCTCTTTGTGCATTGTGCTGCTGCAGCTTATGTAGCATACTTTTGAGCTTAGCGTGTAAGGCGCATAAATCGTGCAGCATTTTCCCCTCCAAGCCGCGACATGACAGCTCCAGTTCCACCCCCAAAAACCGAATATCCATTTATTAGCCTTCCCGGCGGAAAATTGAATAAATCGCTGCTCGCGTCTCCCACCTAGGCTCAATTGATTTTCACCGAAAAATGCTAAACTTCAAGGTTGCCTTCGGGCTTTAAGCTAGAGCTC
The DNA here is from genome assembly GCA_008042585.1 of Drosophila punjabiensis. Taxonomy (NCBI): domain Eukaryota; kingdom Metazoa; phylum Arthropoda; class Insecta; order Diptera; family Drosophilidae; genus Drosophila; species Drosophila punjabiensis. The sequence continues at coordinate 155 of VNJR01003018.1, read as the reverse complement.
GGCTAGAGCATCTAGTTGACTTTCGCGGGGCATTTGTTTAATTTGGCGTAAGACAAAGACGACGCCTCGCCGCCCTCGCCACCCCCGCCGTTTCCATGCATCAAATTTTAAACAGCAATCTAAACTGGAGCCATGTAAATACAAACCACGCGCTC